>JAPCYS010000079.1:0-87828 GCA_028641055.1 Alopecurus myosuroides
CTTCATGTACTTTAACTTGATGGAGTATGCTTCAGATTGTTGTGGATCCTAAGTCATTTCTTCAATGATCTTCCTTGTTTCTCTTCATTTTGCCATCAAGTTGAAAGGAGAAGAATAGAAAAGGGAAGGAAAAAGACTTAGAGAGAAAGGGGGTTAGTCTTCTAGGTGCTTCCACTTCTTGGACATGCTTCTGAAGTTTGTTTTATTTGCTAAGTCCTTCATTGGTATTCTATCTTCATGTTGAAAAATCTCTAGATGGTTAAGTCCTCCATTGCACTTCATGGTTCTCACAAATCCCAACTTGGTGAAATCTTGAAGCAAGCATGGGGAGACAAAAAGTTGATGGAAACATTTGTACTAGTGTTTTTAGGTTCATTTGTTGGATATTTATAAGTTGAAACTTCACTAAGGACTTAGCTTTGGTTTCATATATCCATACACACATAGAACCACTTAAGCAAAATATTTCCTAAGTCATTTTTAATATGGTGTGAAACATGTGTGTGATAACTTGGCCTAAAATACATGGGTATGGCTCATATGTGCCCAAAATGGTTGGGCAAGGTTGTTTCTGGTTCAAGGTTATCAAATGGAGCAATTTTGCAAAAGGAACTATATTGAAAATATTTATAGAAATTAATCTATGTCAAAAATACTCAAATAGACAACTTAATTCTAAATTCAATTTTAATTTATTCAAATATTATTTTGGGACAAAGGATATGGAAGTACACATTCTAAGGTTTCCAAATATATTTTTTTTTGCAATTTTTTGATTTGTAGAATTTGAATTATGCCAAATTTCATCAAACAAGCATATTTGAATTTGAACAAATTTAAGTTTTTCAAATTTGAATTTGGCCAGTGCCAAAAGTTTCCATATGTCAAGGGATTTTCAAAAAGTCCAATATTGCTAAATTTGGCTAAGTGGTTGAAAAGATATGATGATTTCAAGTTGCAGGGCTTTTCTGCAAATCTGCCAAAAATTCTACCGGGAGACAAATTTGAATAAAAGGCTACCCACGCGGCAGTCTATGATTGGATGGGGTATACTGACTGGGTGCTGGCGTGGCATGTTCTGACGTGTATAAGTGATTGGATCTGGGGCGTCAGATCCAGATCCAACGGTGGCGTACCTCTTCGGCCAGATCTAATCTGGACCATCCACCTAGATCTAACGGTCGCAGGAGAGGGATGAGGCTTACCGGAGTTTTCCGCCGGAATATGGCGGCGCGGCGGCGCAACTGCTCGGAAGTCGACGGTGCGGGTGCTCCGGTGTTCCTCGAGCTGAGCGGAGAGGGCGGGGAGGCACGGCAGAGCGATACTTGCACGATGGAGGTGACGGCTTCCACCGCGGAGGCTCCTGTCGACGACGAGGAGTGGACAGAGGCGGTGTTAGCTCCGGTAACCGTCGGGAACAAGCGACGTCGGCGTCCTGCTGTGCCAAGATCGAAAACAAATTAGTGAGGTGGGGCGCCAGGGTGAGGGGAAGCAGATGGGGGTGGTATCTAGCGCAGAGAGGGGCTCACCGTACCGGAAATGGCGAAAATGGCCGGCGGAAACTGCGAGCTCCGGCGAGAGATTATTCCGGACCTGGGGCATGAATCGAGGGGGACATTGAGGGGAAATGAAGAGGGCGTCGAGGGGATTTAAGAGGAGGAAACAGGAGACAGAATTATGGCCTTAATCACGAGTAATTCGCGGAAATTAATCGAAGGAGAAACGGTAGTGGCAGTTTCTGCCCGAGATTGAAGACGATGACGTCATTGATGACGTCATCAAGCATTTTTTTAATTCCTGTTTTTAATATCTTTTAATTTGTAAATCCATTTAACCTCAAATTAACTTCTAAAAATCTCTAAAAATAAATTCTTTCTATTTACAACATTCTTATAAACTTTTCAACACATTTCACTTTTCATATTTTTGAAAATATAAATAATTCACTAATAGTGATAAATGTACATTTTAGATTAGAATAATAATAATATGAGGTTTTGATTAAATAAAAATTTCAGAGACATTAAACATGTCAAATACTATTTTTGAAATTCATTTTACCTCACTTTCATATTTTTATAAACTTAACATTTCAGTGATTACTAGTAACTTAATTCCATTTTTAAATAGAAATAAAATATAAAAGTGGCTTAAATAAAATTTAGAAAACTCCTCAAGGTTTAATATTGTTTTCAACACCTATTTTAGGTTATTCTCAAATCAAAACATTTTATGAATATCACTTTATGTTTAAAACTTGGAATGACATTTGGATATCAATATAAATAGTTGTTATTCTCATAAAATAATTTTGAGGCATAGGAACTATTAAAGGTAATAATTCTATGGTTTCAAAGGCTATAAAACATTATTCAAAGTAATATTTGATTTTAAAACATGTTATAAAATAAGGTTTTCTAAGAGAAACAATTTCTTTGAATAAAGAATATTTATTTTGAATAGGCTTTTAGGATTTACGGAATAGAGGTATAATGGATTCTTAATTTCAATTTTCATTGAGTTATGTATTGTTTCCTTTTGATTTCTTGCATCTCATTGGTTTTTGGTGACTTGCATAACATGAAAACAAAAAGTTTCAATTTTTAGTGATTTTTGGACTTTCCAAAAATCACGGATGTTACAATAATACAGTAGTTACTGAAAAGACACTTTTTGGCAAGTAAAGCTGAATAAACTGGCTTTGAAATTGAAACGCGAGGAACCAATAGTATTGCAAAAGGAAGCAAAATGTTCTGATTTTCTGCCCTTTGGCCCACTCATTTTATTTAGAAAAGTAGACTTACTAAATACTACAAAACATCATAATTTCATCATCTTAGACTCCACTGTTCAGCCAGGCGTGCACTTTGAAACCTAGGTACTTTATCTGGCGATAACATCTATTATCTTCCCTCAACTGGACACACAATTTTGATATATAGTGGAGATAGTGGAATGGATCTTCTAATCAAAAGGCTAAATTCGCTTACACTTCTAGCTATGCATGTAGATTTCGTTGCTGAAACTACTTCATTTTTTTCGACAAATATGTGTGAAGGACAGTTGATGCAATGGCGCATCATAAACCCCAAACTCACTATCTATTATGCCATTTGGTTTGGACCCTACTGGGAGGAAAAATTAATTTTCTGATTACATAATCTTTAGTAAATTTGTGGTTAAAATAATACGGTAGTTACTGAAAAGACACTTTTCGGCAAGTAAAGTTGAATACACTGGGTTTGAAATTGAAACGTGAGGAACCAACAGTATTGCAAGAGGAAGCAAAATGTTCTGATTTTCTGCCCTTTGGCCCACTTAGTTATTTAGAAAAGTAGACTTACTAAATACTACAAAACATCATAATTTCATCATCTTAGCCTCCACTGTTCAGCCAGGCGTGCACTTTGAAACCTAGGTACTTTATCTGGTGATAACATCTGTTATCTTCCCTAAACTGGACACACAATTTTGATATATAGTGGAGATAGTGGAATGGATCTTCTAATCAAAAGGCTAAATTCGCTTACACTTCTAGCTATGCATATAGATTTGGTTGCTGAAACTACTACATTTTTTTTCGACAAAAGATGTGTGAAGGACAGTTCATGCAATGGCGCATCATAAACCCCAAACTCACTATCTATTATGCCATTTGGTTTGGAACCTACTGGGAGGAAAAATTAATTTTCTGATTACACAATCTTATAGTAAATTTGTGGGTAAAATAATACGGTAGTTACTGAAAAGGCACTTTTCGGCAAGTAAAGTTGAATAAACTGGCTTTGAAATTGAAACGTGAGGAACCAATAGTATTGCAAGAGGAAGCAAAATGTTCTGATTTTCTGCCCGTTGTCCCACTCAGTTATTTAGAAAAGTAGACTTACTAAATACTACTGTCGAGACATCGTAGTAGTTTTCATAGACGGGGGTGCCAGGAGACTACGGGTAGAGACGTGGGGAAACGGTATCGCGTTGGTGACAAATACACAGGATTTACCCATGTTCGGTACGTCGTATTATTCGACGTTCCTACTCCTGCAATCTCACTAATCAGGACTAAAGCATGTGCAAACAATTACAATGTGAGGTTAGGTTTAGCTACTCGCGGAGGATCAACTTCTCGGCGAGTTGGCCTGTGGCGTCCTCCTCTCCTCTATCTCATCTCCCGTCCGGCTTTATATAATAGCCGGATTAGGGCATACAGAATAGGAAACCTAGAAGACTACGATAGCTTGTAACTTGGAAAGTAAGGAATACGTCTTCTCCTCCAAGCTGGATCACGTGGGTCGTGATCCGGGTCCTTCTAGAATCTGGCTTCTGCGCGTCAGCTTACTGGGCCGCCCAATGGACCATAGCCCACTACCAGTTGGGCCACCATGGTAATCCGGCACTTTTGACTACCATCTGATATACCCCTATTCGGTATATATCCGACAGTAGCCCCCAAGAAGGATTAAAACTCTGATTTGTCGTCTTTCGCCAAATGTATATTGTCCAAGAAATATTGGCCATCAGTCTTGATTCTTCTTATTCTTCTTTTTGAAAAGAGATGGTAACGTAAAACTCGGAATTCGGGAAATCCGGCTTTTCTCACACGATCCTTCGCGGAGAAGGAACTGCCTACGTCAGCACTTTAATCCTGCTGATGTGAGGGACGTTTGGGTTTTGAGTGGGAAACCCAGAAACATATCTCTGACAGATTCTTGCGGGAAACGAGGAGATAACCATAATCACCCTGTTGATTCATTTCCCGGATTTTCCGGCGAGTGACACGCGTTGAACATCCAACGGTCAAAAAAGCCGTTAGCACGTATCGTGACGGATTTCCGGCTATAAATAGCCTTTGTCGTCCTCCCAGCAAACCTTCCGCTCTCACTCCGAACGCCATTAGCGCCCAAGCTCCCAAGAAGAGAAACACCGAACGCCCACTGCGCCCAAAATCGTCACCGGAGACGAGCTGCGCGGCCACCTGATGGCATCCTCACTGTCCTCCCCAGCCCACACCGTGACGCGTGACATCGAGCAAATCATCAGCGACATGGATCCGCAGCTGGATTCCCTAACGCGCGCCGGCGACGAGCCTATGAAGACGATGGATTCCGCGGTAGACGGAGGGAACCTCTCCGCCACCACGGATCTTACGAGCTCAAGCTCCGCGCTCTCTCCGCCGTTCGCTCCCCAAACGGCGGAGGAGAAGATCACGCTTCTCGGCGATGAGCTCGCCGCCGACGGAGCGGACAAGAGGACGGAATTTGTCGACGATTGGAGTCCGAGTAATGTTCCTCCTCTCCTTCTTCCACAAATGGAAAAGGAAGGGCTAATAGTCAAAGGTAAATGGCAGAACTCGGAAGGTGATCTCAAGCCTGCACCCAAGGACGGAGAACGCGTCCTCCTTACTTCTCACATCAAGAGAGGTATGGGTTTACCGCCTTCCGCCTTTTTCTCAGAGGTCCTTGACTATTACGGCGTCCAACCACACAATATTTCTCCAAACTCCATCCTCTATCTAGCTAGTTTCCAAGCCCTTTTTGAAGGGTATTTAGGAATAACTCCTAGTCTAGAATTTTGGCAATATTGTTTTGAGGTGAAGCATAACCTCACAGAAGGTGTTTGTCCCATCTGCGGAACTATTTCTTTCACTCTTTGGAGTCTTAGGGAAGATTGGTATCCAAAGATAAAAACATCGGAACCCGTCAAATCTTGGATGGGTTCCTTCTTTTACCATCAGGACCTCTCATTCCCCGTTAAAGAAAACGGGATTCCTCCGTTTATTAATTCCGCCGCCTCTCCCCAAGAAAGTTGGACAGTTGAAGCAGTGCAAGTACTGCCGGAAAACTTGATGAAAATAAAACGGCGTATTGCCAAGCTTACTTCTTCCCAGCCTCCCTTAACCGGGAAGGATACTGTTTTATGTTGGTTTGGACGCCGTGTTCAACCTCTTTCCTTTCGTTCCCGGCTCCTTTGCGAATACGAAGGGCCAGAAGATATCATGAGGGGGACGGACAAGGCCTATACCAAAAAGGATTTCATAAAGCGACTCAACCACCTGGTCGCCGCTAGCAAACAATACGCCGAAAGTCTGGCAATATACCACGTGGAGAATCCATCCCCCAAGGTATTTATATTTTTCTCTACCTTTAGGTTTTTCTCGGATTTATCCTCCTTCTCTGACTTTTAACGCATCATTGCTACTTTCCTAGTTCAACGAACTTAAAGGAGATTATCTTGCTTCCGACGCCAAGCTTAACAAAATACATGTCAGCTTCTACAGCGACCGGAAACGTAAAAGGCATGTGACCTTTGAGGAAACGATAACTGTTGACGGAATTCATGTCGCCACATCCAGGTATTCTGCTGGGACTTTTTTATCGTTATTCCCCTCCAGTTCTTCGAGACATTTATTTCTCGGATGTTGTCTTTTCAGCCTTGCTCCAACTCCTTTGAAAACAAAGAAATTGAAGAAACATAAAGCTGCTGCTACGAAAAAAGAACCTAGTTCTGCTGCATCTGGGATGGACGAGCCTATCCCTACTTTGGACAGGAATATCCGGATAAAGGAAGAACCCTTTGATGAACAAGGATATATCCGTCCAGAAGCTAAGAAGTTCTTCGCTCATGCGCCTCTAATTCGTCCTTGGCCACAGGGTGGGCTGATTATCCGAAATGACTTCGTATTTTCACCTCGTCAGGTCATACAAGATGGCCTTCATCACGTTGGGATTCTTTTTTTCTGAATATGCCAGAGAATTCAACGAGACTTTGTCAAACTTGCGGGAATTGAGCCAGGTAATATCTCTAGCCCCCAAGCAATAAGTTTGAAACATAGTTTCATCTTAATGCTTTTTTTATTACGCTTGATCTAACTTAAGCGTTTGGCTTTTATTTCCGTGTTTCAGCATACTGCTGATGTAATAAACTTGGAACTTTTTAATAAACTTAACATCAAGAATGAAGAGGTGAAGACCCTTCAATCTATTATTAAGTCTAAGGATGATGAACTGGCCTCTTCTCAGCAACAGCTATCGGAAACAACAGGTATTTTTTACTCCGTTTTATCCGATTTATCAATAAGTATTTTCTCGAGATATTTCTAAACTCGGAGTTTTTTCCTTGCTTTCCAGTTGCTTTGGCTAAGGCCAAGGAAGTAGCTGAAGATGCCGGCAATGCCGAACGTATTCGTAAGGAAAATTTAGATCTTCATAAGCAGCTTATGAAGGTTCGACAAGATCTGGAAGCCAGTAATCTGGCCCTTGGTATTGCTCAATCCAAGGCTTTCGATCAGGCGGAAAAGGAAAAATCCACTATCCACGACTTGGAAAGTATGTTTAATCCTTCGCCTAAAGGAATGTTCCGAAATTGACAAGGTTCTCGGTAAGTTTTATTTCATTTACCGATTTTTCCATGTATAGCTTTCTTTCTCTGTTTTGTCTCTTAACCTTTTTGGAGGCTTGTTCCGACAAAACAGGAAATTAGCCAGGTCTTTCTCGTATGGAAAAAATCCGAGCCTTCGGGAAGGTATGGAATGCTATCAGAAACGCTGGGATGCGGCTGATCAACAATTTCTTCCCTACAAGTACCATAGAATTCTCGGAAGTTTATAAACTTCCGGCTGCTATCCTGGAGGTGGCGGAATCTAGGGAATCCACCTTACGCTCCGCTGCACGGGGTGGTGCACGCATGGCTCTCGGCCTTATGCGTATGCATTACCCTGGTGCCAAATCTTGGCGCGTGGCGTCCGGTATCCCTCAAGGATATACGAAAAATCAACGAACCAGCATCTTTGATGAAATCAAAGGCCATGCCACCAAGATTGCTTCTATGGTGAACATTTCTATCACCTATCCGGAAGAGGAGATCCCCGAAGCCCCCGAGGATGACAGCAGCGACGAAGACTCGGATGCTTGAAGGGGTGTCCTGATCCTTGATGGTGGATAATAGGAGCATTTTTTACAATGTAATTCATATTGTAATGCTTCTATTCTTTTGTATAAACAAGAACTCCGCCCTTTGCAGTTTTAATTATGAAATTCTTTGCAAGGTTTCCGGATTTTAGTATTCCTTTATCTTCTAAGTTTTCTGGCTTATATGTTTTAACTGTCCTTAGTGTTTGAAATGTCTCAATAGTATTGTGAATCATCATGCCGAGTAACTGGGTATAACCGATCAGCTTGAACTCGGAAACATGGATCATACTAAAGGCATTTTTACTAACTAGCTCAGTGACCCAACACATAACAATTAGATAATACTTAGAGAAAAGCAAGGAATTTTTTGAAACTTGGGCACGCAGGCACAATCCGAGTTTCCTTTAGCCGTTAGCAGGCTGAAAATCATTCAGTTTTTAAACACCGAGCACGCATGCACAATTCGGGTTAACATTGAGTATTTTGTAAGATAATTGGGAAATAGATAAGGTGGAATCATGCTTTGTACTATAATGAACTTGTAAAAACATAGATACCAAAATTCCGACAACTTTATTTCATGATCTCAAAGATGTTTACATAGAAATTGAACTAAGTATAGAAGGGACGTAACTGCTGGATGCTCCAAGGCCTCTTTGTCTCTCCTAGTTCATCATCTATCTTTCTCTTTCTTTTGCGATTCGGCTTTTCGGGATCATCTTCCGTGTCCCAAATATCTAAAAGATAATATGACCCATTTTTCATAGCTTTGCTAATTACAAATGGTCCTTCCCATACTAGGGCCAATTTGTGCTTTCTTTGCTGCACCAATCTCAGCACTAAGTCACCTTCTTTAAAAGAACGATGTCTGATTTTCCGACTATGACAACGTCGTAAACCTTGCTGGTAAATGGCGGATCTTTGGAGCACAAGTTCTCGTTCCTCTTCTAAGAGATCGACGGCATCCTGTCGTGCTTCTTCGGCATCCGAGTCATCGAAATCCCGCACTCTTGGGCTTTCATGGATCATGTCCGTTGGAAGGATAGCTTCCGCACCATAAACTAGGAAAAACGGGGTTTGCCCAGTTAACCTGTTTGGCGTCGTTCGAATGCTCCAAAGCACAGAAGGTAGCTCCTCTACCCATGCTCCAGCCGCTCTATGAAGAGGAGATTCGAGTCTTGGGCGTATTCCTTGCAGGATTGAGCTATTCATTCGCTCGACCTGGCCATTGGATTGCGGGTGTGCCACAGATGCGAGATCTAGGCGGAATCCCGTTTGTCGGCAATATTTTGCCAACTCTCCAATGGAGAAATTTGTCCCGTTGTCGGTTATTATGCTATGTGGAACGCCGTATCTCATGACTATATCAATGATGAAATTTCTGGCAGTTACACCGTCAAGATTTTTGATGGGTTTAGCCTCCACCCACTTGGTATATTTGTCCACAGCTACAAGTAGATGTGTAAGTCCACCTCGCGCAGTTTTGAATGGTCCCATCATATCTAACCCCCAGACCGCAAACGGCCATGTAATTGGGATAGTTTTGAGTGCTTGGGCCGGCATATTGGTCTGCTTGGCGTAATATTGACACCCTTCACATGTGTTAACTATGTGTTCAACGTCTGTCTTGGCTGTTAGCCAGAAAAACCCTGCATGGAATGTTTTTTTAACTATTCTTTTTGATTGAGCATGGTGTCCGCAATCTCCGGCATGGATTTCTTGCAGGATTTCTCGTCCTTCTTCGGGTGAAATACACCGTAGAAAAATTCCGGAAGTACTGCGTTTATACAGGCAATTATCAATTACCGTGTATCCTTTACATCGACGCTGAATTTGTCTCTGCAAGACTTCGTCTGCTCCTTCCGGGTACTTCTGATTTACTAAGAAGTTTAAATATGGTATTGTCCACTCCGGGTTAACGATCATAACTTCAATTGATTCGGAAGCCAGGGGGTAATCGATATCTCCACCTTTTATGGATGGCTCGTACAAATGCTGGACGAACACACCTGGTGGTAGGATTTTTACTCTTTCTGACCCCATGCGGGCTAATGCATCCGCGTTCCATTTTTTCTCCCTTTTCACGTGGAGTACTTCGAATCCAAAGAAACAAATGGCGAACTCATCCACTGTTCTCCGATATTCGGCCATTATAGGGCTCTTTGCATCCCAGGTTTGGTTGAGCTGATGCTGCACCAGATCCGAGTCGCCGTAGCATAAGATGCGTTTGACCCCTATTTCTTTTGCAATGTGCAAGCCATGAAGCAATGCCTCATATTCTGCCACGTTGTTAGTGGCGTTGAAGTGTATTTGTAATACGTACTCCATTGTATCTCCTTTAGGGGATTTTAAGACTACACCAGCTCCTGCGCCCTCCTTCATCTTGGATCCGTCAAAGTGCATGATCCAGTACTCAGACCCCGGCATTGGTGTTTTTTCCATTGCTTCCGTCCAGTCGGCGACAAAGTCTGCCAGAACCTGGGATTTTATTGCCGTCCTTGGCTGATACTTAATGTCGAAGGATGCTAGCTCGATACCCCATTTGGCTACTCGGCCAGTTGCCTCCACATTGTTTATTATATCCCCTAGTGGTGCTTTACATACCACTGCTATGGAATGTCCTTGGAAGTAATGACGTAATTTTCTAGATGCAAAAAATACGCCATATGCCAGTTTTTGGTGGTGTGGATACCTTTGCTTAGACTTTGAGAAAACTTCACTTATATAATATACCGGATGCTGATCTGGTATGCTTTGTTCGTCTTTCTTCCGTTCCACAACAATTACTGCACTAATAACCCGGTTTGTAGCCGTGAGATACAATAACATAGGTTCTTCGTCTTTTGGGGATGCCAAAATCGGGGCTTTCATCAAAGTTTCTTTTAACTGAGTTAACGCTGCATCGGCCTCTTCTGTCCACTCGAACTTGTCGGATTTTTTCAGCAACTTGTAAAGTGGTAAGGCTTTATCCCCCAGCCGACTAATAAATCTGCTGACGGCAGCGGTGGAACCCGTCAATCTTTGGACATCTTTCACACACGTGGGTTTGGAGATGTTCAAGATGGCTTTGATCTTTTCCGGGTTAACTTCTATTCCTCTGTGAGAAACGATGAAACCCAGAAGTTTTCCTGAGGGAACCCCGAATACACACTTTGATGGATTTAACTTCATCTTGTAAGTGCGCAAGTTTTCGAAGGTTTCCCGCAGATCCTCAAGGAGTGTGTCTTTTTCCTTGGTTACGACAGCAATATCGTCTACGTAAACGTGGACATTTTTGCCAATCTGACTATGCAAGCAACGCTGCATGCAACGCTGGTAAGTTGCACCTGCGTTCTTCAGGCCAAATGGCATGGTTACGTAATAATACGTCCCGTATGGGGTTATAAAAGAAGTATTAATTTGATCTTCCTTTTTCATGCGTATTTGGTGGTACCCGGAGTAAGCATCCAAAAAGCATAAAAGCTCAGAGCCTGCAGTGGCATATATTATTTGATCAATTCGCGGTAACGCGAACCTATCTTTGGGACACAATTTGTTCAAACCAGTGTAATCTATACACATTCTAAGAGCAGTAGTGTCTTTCTTCGGTACTAACACCGGATTTGCAGACCAATCAGTGTGGATTACTTCCTGAATGAAATCTGCTGCTAAAAGCCGGATAATTTCCTTGCCAATAGCCTTCCGTCTTCTTCCGTCAAATCGACGGAGACCTTGTTTGACGGGTTTGGAGCCTGGAATCACCTTGAGTTGATGCTCAGCAAGTTCCCTAGGTACGCCTGGCATGTCAGCCGGACACCAGGCGAAAATATCCCAGTTCTCACGGAGGAACTTGATGAGCTCGCCTTCCTATCTGTCGGTCATCCCAGTCTCTACTACGACAAACTTTGTCGGATCTTTAGGGTCTAGGATTACCTGTCTTGTATTCTCGGATGCCTTGAAGCTATCTGCTGGCTTCCGAGTTTCTTTTCCTGCCGGCATTTCTGTCGGCGATACCTCCTTAGCTAGCTCCTTCAACTCTTCCTTTGCTATGATTTCTCTGCACAAAGGGCGTTTTCTTTTTCCAGCTTGTTCGCCAGCTTAAAGTCTCCAGTTATGGTGATTACCCCTCCTTTGGGCCCTGGCATCTTCAGCTTGTTATAGATATAACATGATCTTGCCATAAATTTGGCGAAAGCTGGACGTCCGAGTTGCGTGATATACGCTCTCGAACGGCACCACCTCGAAGGATACTTTTTCCTGACGGAAGTGATCTTTTTCTCCGAAAGTGACATCTAGGGAGATTTCTCCTAGGGATCGTGCTTGCCTGCCGGGAACAATGCCATGGAAGCGTATATTGCTATGATTGAGCTGGGTCTCGGAGATCTTCAGATGTCTCAATGTATCCAGGTACATTATGTTGATGCTAGATCCTCCGTCCATCAGCACTCTTCTTAGCCTAGTGTTCTGGACAATAGGGCTTACGATAAGAGCTTGTGTGCCGGGTTCAGGGATATTTCCGGGATGATCAGACTGATCCCAGGTTATTGGTCTGTTCGAATACTTCAAGAATTTCGGGGTTGCCGGAACAACCGCGTTTATCTCTCGAAGTGTTCTTTTGGCCACCTTTGCTGACGGAGTTGCGAGGAACGTTAACAGTGCCTCTCCATCAACTCTCAGAAATTTGGGTTCACCTTTTCGCTGTTGTTCCTGGATTTTTTCATCAGTGTCCGATTCACTGTCTTCTTTCTCAGCTTCTGGCTTTTGTTTGGAGAACTTCCTTTTGGGATTCTCCCCCTTATTTCCGGATCCTGCACTGCCTTTCATGTGCTTATTCAGCCGGCATTGCGCGTTGGTATGGGTGGGTTTCCCAAATTGTGAATGGTGGATGCATGGTTCAGACTTAATCTTCTCCCACTCTTCTTTAGTGTAGTTGATTGGTTCTGAACTGCGTCCTTCCATTTGTTCCCTTTCACTTCCAAAGGCTATATTAACTTCTTTGGGTTTTGGTGTTGCTTCTGAAGTTCCTTTTTTCTCAGTGCGAGGATTTTTCTTGGCCAGTATCAGTCTGTCGATATTGCCTCCTCTTGCTCTGATGTCGTCTTCGGCTGCAGCGTGTTCATTGGCGGTTGTAAGCATAGATCCGAGATCTTTGTGCTGTTTGGAACCGACCATGAACGGTACAAGTCCGGGTTTCAGGCCATTGACGAAAGCATGCATTGCTTGTACGTCAGTTACTCCAGAACAACTATTCTTCATTGCAGTCCATCTGGAGATGAAATCCACGTATGGTTCATCCTCAAATTGGGTGCAACGGTTCAGCTGGTTGATGCTGTTCGGGCATTTGTACGCTCCCCGGAAGTGCTGAGTGAATACTCGAGCCATATCATCCCAGCTGTCGACAGTTCTTGATGGCAACCCATTGATCCAATCTCTGGCTCCCTCCAGTAACATTAGGGGAAGAAACTTTACGGCTTCCAGGCCTGTCCCATTGTTAATCTGGACGGCTGTATAGTAGTCTGAGAGCCAGGTATCCGGGTTTGTACTGCCGGTGTATTTCTGGTATGTTGGACCGACCTTGGCAAAGCCAGAATGCAGGGTTATCCTTCGTATCTTATCAGTGAAACACTTAGGCCCAAAGTATAGATCATCCTTTTCCGCCCTATCAATGTGTGCGGAATATCTTCCGGCTGAATGGACAGAAGGGGATCTGCTCCTTTCTTTTCCATTGTTGCGTGGACGCGCTTTTCCGGGATCGTTTCTATTTCTTCCAAGATCACGCCCTTTTGGATGAGGCGGAGTTCTACTCCTGTACCTTTCTTTATCCTTAGGAGGTGTCCGAGATCTCTCACGCCTGTGAGGTACATCATGTCTTCCGGCTTTTTCGGCAGGGTTTCTCGGAGGTGGCATTGCTTTGCCGTCATTCCGGTGTTTTTCTTCCCGATCGTGGGGTTTGCCTCCACCTTTCGGGAGATGGGATCCGGTTCTCGACGCTTCGTCCCTATTGTCGGGGTTTTTCTTATCTTTCCTTGGATCCGCTTTCTTATCCTTTGAATTGCCAGAATCTCCAGGTTCTTCCGGTCCAGGTGCTCCAGCAGCGCAAGTAGCTGTTTTGCATAGGGTGGAGTTATCGTGCAACTTCCCTGATCGCTCTTGGGCCCGCTGTTGTTGTTTCAATGCTTTTCCTAGGAAGGCATACACCCCCTGGAGTTTTTCACCATTGGAGTACAGGTCATTGTTGAGGATGGCAAACGCTGCTTCCGCATTTTCTGCTGCGGTTTTTTATATTGGTTCGCCCCTGGCATCTTTGCCGTTTACCTGCTTTTGCCAAGATGGGTTGTGGAACATTTCTTTTGGCGGCAGTACTTCCGGTCTTACGATTCCGGGTAACCTTGTAGGTTTAATGCCAGATCTATTCTTTCTCTCGTACTCCTCTATTTCTTCCTTCATGAGCTTGATGTCATCCTGGGTTTTTTGGAGGTGTTCATGAGATCTGAGTAGATGTTGCTGTTGCCTTTGAAAGGCTCGTCTCCTGGCTTCCAGCATCTCAGGGGGTTCGTTTAGTCCCACTGGCGTTTGTAACAGATCCTGTTCTTCTTGCTCTGTCATTGGCGGAACAAGGATTTCTTTTGTTTTCTTCTCCGCGGGCTTTGTTCCGCTTGCATCTCCTACTTCCGGGTTTTCATCGGCTGGATCAGCCAATTTCTTCTTCCGGAGTTTGTATTGGAGTTTTTTAGCGGCCTTGTTCTTTTTCTTGGAAGAAGGAGGTTTTTTAACAGGTTCGTCCTCTGTCAATTCCTTGACGTTGGGAAATATCGGAGAGGTTTCTCCATCTTCTCTCTCTTCCTCTGGCGGAGGGGTTTTAGGGCTTTCCTGACTGCCGGCGTCCGTGGTTTTAGCCGGTTTCGCCATTAGTACTTCATGGAATCCCTCTTGGAAAGATTTAACTTTTCTTTCGAAGGCGTCCACGTCTTCGTCTTCGGAATCGAAATCATCTGATCCGGTTTCTGACTCTCTCGCCTCAATGGCGGCTAGCACAGAGTCAGCTTCCGAGTTCATCGCTGGATTGGCGGGTGTCGGATCTTCCACCTTTGTAGTGGGTTTGCTATTTTCTGCCTCTTGCACGGGATTACTTTCATCCGTGTTTTCGGCGAAAGCTGGATCGTCCACCTCTGTAGTGGGTTTGTTGCTTTCTGCCTCCTGCACGGGATTTCCGTCATCCGTGTTCTCGGCGACCTCGGATTGCACCATACCCATAAAGTGTGTATCACTTTTATGTCGGCGATCTGAGCAAAATTCGAGATCGTAGTCATCTTCGACTGGGTACAGGGCGGGTGGGATAAATTTGCTTCCACCGCAAAACCCCATGGCTTCTGCAGTTAATCCGATAAAGATATTAGCAGATCCAATCGGTAACACGCAGGCACTTACCAGATGATTTTGCGCCGGTATGTAGGATCCGTTGTCGAGGAAGCGTCCGACGTCATTGTCGAACTCCAGGCTTCCGACAGTTATGGAACTGCCGATTCCGCCGAGTATCCCAGATCGGAACTTAACGCCTGACGTCGTTTGCCCCACGGTAGGCGCCAATTGTCGAGACATCGTAGTAGTTTTCATAGACGGGGGTTCCATGAGACTACCGGTAGAGACGTGGGGAAACGGTATCGTGTTGGTGACAAAGACACAGGATTTACCCAGGTTCGGTACGTCGTATTATTCGACGTTCCTACTCCTGCAATCTCACTAATCAGGACTAAAGCCTGTGCAAACAATTACAATGTGAGGTTAGGTTTAGCTACTCGCGGAGGATCAACTTCTGGCGAGTTGGCCTGTGGCTTCCTCCTCTCCTCTATCTCATCTCCCGTCCGGCTTTATATAATAGCCGGATTAGGGCATACAGAATAGGAAACCTAGAAAACTACGATAGCTTGTAACTTGGAAAGTAAGGAATACGTCTTCTCCTCCAAGCCGGATCACGTGGGTCGTGATCCGGGTCCTTCTAGAATCCGGCTTCTGCGCGTCAGCTTACTGGGCCGCCCAATGGACCATAGCCCACTACCAGTTGGGCCACCCTGGTAATCCGGCACTTTTGACTACCATCTGATATACCCCTATTCGGTATATATCCGACAACTACAAAACATCATAATTTCATCATCTTAGCCTCCACTGTTCAGCCAGGCGTGCACTTTGAAAGCTAGGTACTTTATCTGGTGATAACGTCTGTTATCTTCCCTCAACTGGACAGACAATTTTGATATATAGTGGAGATAGTGGAATGGAGCTTTCAATAAAAAGGCTAAATTCGCCTACACTTCTAGCTATGCATGTAGATTTGGTTGCTGAAACTACTTTATTTTTTTTTCAACAAAAGATGTGTGAAGGACAGTTGATGCAATGAAGCATCATAAACCCCAAACTCACAATCTATTATGCCAATTGGTTTGGACCCTACTGGGAGGAAAAATTAATTTTCTGATTACACAATCTTATAGTAAATTTGTGGTTAAAATAATATAGTAGTTAGTGAAAAGACACTTTTCGGCAAGTAAAGCTGAATAAACTGGCTTTGAAATTGAAACGTGAGGAACCAATAGTATTGCAAAAGGAAGCAAAATGTTCTGATTTTCTGCCCTTTGGCCCACTCATTTATTTAGAAAAGTAGACTTACTAAATACTACAAAACATCATAATTTCATCATCTTAGCCTCCACTGTTCAGCCAGGCGTGCACTTTGAAACCTAGGTACTTTATCTGGTGATAACATCTATTATCTTCCCTCAACTGGACACACAATTTTGATATATAGTGGAGATAGTGGAATGGATCTTCTAATCAAAAGGCTAAATTCGCTTACACTTCTAGCTATGCATGTAGATTTCGTTGCTGAAACTACTTCATTTTTTTTCGACAAATATGTGTGAAGGACAGTTGATGCAATGGCGCATCATAAACCCCAAACTCACTATATATTATGCCATTTGGTTTGGACCCTACTGGGAGGAAAAATTAATTTTCTGATTACATAATCTTTAGTAAATTTGTGGTTAAAATAATACGGTAGTTACTGAAAAGACACTTTTCGGCAAGTAAAGTTGAATAAACTGGCTTTGAAATTGAAACGTGAGGAACCAATAGTATTGCAAGAGGAAGCAAAATGTTCTGATTTTTTGTGCCCTTTGGCCCACTCAGTTATTTAGAAAAGTAGACTTACTAAATACCACAAAACATCATAATTTCATCATCTTAGCCTCCACTGTTCAGCCAGGCGTGCACTTTGAAACCTAGGTACTTTATCTGGTGATAATATCTGTTATCTTCTGTCGCACCCGGACTTCTAGAGGATACTCACAACCTGCTAAACAGTAGATAAATGGCTTACGGGGCATACCGGCACCCGCATCCCAATATGAGTAGGCCAACACGTAAACGTGTGACAACCATCCTCTAATATTCATCGTCTGCGTAAACCATCCCATAGAAATCCGACTACTTCCATTGACGTACTTCATAACATACACACATGGTACGTCAACGGCATTTGAACAAGTGATATCACAACAAATCTCTAAGACACAAAGAAATAGAAATAAGTGGCAAATAGCTCTCACTAGAGCAGAGATAGCAGGTACAGTCATGCAGAGGACACATGTCCCAACAAGTCATCATTACATCACAGCGGAAGCATCCAAAGTGTCTGAGTACAGACAAGATCCAAATAGGCCTAAGAGGCCGGAAACGAAAAAGACGGAGCCCATCCACGAAGTCTCGGATCCTGCCCGGGTCCGCTATCTACTCGTCAGCAGCCTCGTCATACTCCACGTAGTAGCCACCATGGGGATCCTCGGAAACGTAGTCTGCAGAACACGCAGCCCCAAAGGGGTCATTACATACGAGTACTGGCAAGCAAGACACACAAGATACCAAAGTGTACCCGGCAACACCAAGTACAGATGCTTTGGGTTCAACGGAAGATAGGTGATACAAAGATGCGGCAGCAGGCTGCCTAACCAACTACAGAGACACGCTACAACATCCGGCTAAAAGAAAGGGATAAGATAGCGCATCGGAACCAACTACCACTAACCTCAAACAAACCCATCCTGGATCTCGCCCCTTATCCAAAGAAGCAATCCGAGGATAACCCACACAGTTGAATTAATGAAGGTTCAAGTTATTGTGTCAATAAGTCTATTACTAGTCAAATTATTATTAATTAGGTGTAAGTTGTCTAATCCTTGTTAGCCAACCCTATCACCAAGTCATCCATAACCGCGGACAACACGGCTTCTCGAGAAGATTTAACCCTGCAGGGGTGCACCAATTTGGCCGTACACGTAAGAATATCCCGCCAGACGGGGATCAAACCCACCAAGCGAAACACTCAACACAACCCAACTCTTCTTCGCATCAAGCCCAAAGAACCACGTGATGTGCGTGCGCGGCTAATCGAGCCCCCACGAAGAAAAGGGGGACCCTCATAGCACTGGAAGACCACGCCGCCCTATATGCCGACTACAAAAGTTCCACCCTGGCGCCAAGGATTCGTACCTGCATATGCGTGCATCAAATGGAAAGCCCGAACTAAGTGTGGCGATTTGGACGAGATGCGAATCGAATCAGAATTGCGGGGGGCGCCCATACACGCTTCCCACATGCGGTTAGCGCGCTCAACATGGATCCAGAGGACAAGAACTTTTCCTGAGTTCGACACTAGCAGGCCTCAAAACCATACCCGGACTCCTGCCGGTGCCTTATCATCAAATTAGCATTACCTCAAACATTAACAGGTTATTGTTAAACATCGAGCCCCCAGAACATAATAACTATGGTAAAAGAAATAACAGACATCAGACTCGAGAATAAACAACCCTAAGCATGCTAGTAAGACACAGGCAACAAGCAACAGGGTTATCGGTGTGGAGGATAGGCTATATCAGGGTTACAGGATAACATGTGATAGGATCGGAACACAAGCAACGAATCTTAAGGCTAGCAGAATAGACAACGGAAAGTATCGATATCCAGTGTGGAAAGGACACAATGGTTCAGGTGAGTGAATACTTGCCTGCAAACTCAGTAGCCTGGTACTGGGCTAACTCCTCTGAAGTAGTGTCGTAAACCTTGTCTGTCTCAACGTCGTCGTCTATTCGAGAAGAAGCAAACAAACAACGCAGAGAGACAAACAATCAATAACATGGCATAATGCACAAACATGGGATGATGCATGACAATTTAACGGATGCATCATAGGTAAACTAGTTGACATGGTGAACATTTTAAATGGGCCCACATGCAATTTGGGTTGCATATAGAAAGCTCATGAATTAAAGTTGAATTAAGTGATATACAAATAACCATCATGTGAAAGTTGATTAGAATGATGCATGGATGATGAAAACAATAAGAAAACAACAATAGTTTCAATGTGATATGTTTTTTACCAAGTTTGGAATTTTATTTATTAAGTTATGAAATTTGGCTTCTTAAATGAGTTACACAAACATTTATTGTTTTCACCCATTTTAATTGTTCAAAACAGATAACAAAATTCATATTTGGAAAGAACACCAAATTTTAGATGGAATACATATTTCATTTGTTGAAAATGGATTTAAAATGAGCAAGTTATTAATTTGACAATTTTAAATGCATTAATTAAGAAACAGTTGTTTTCAGCAATTTAATTTATTCAAAATAGAAAAGAAAGTTTATATTTGGAAAGCTTATTCAATTTTGCATGGAAAACATATTTTACATGTGTCATTTGAATTAAATTTGAATTAATTATGAATTTGACCAAATTTGAAAGAGTTGTTTGAATTTGAATTTTTGAAACCATTTGAAATGTTCAAAACAGTATACAAATGGTTTTAACATGTAGAGAATTTAATTTGGTATGGAAAACATATTTAGTTTGTTGAATTTGGAATTTTTATGCCCAAGTTATGAATTTTGCAAAATTAAATGAATTAAACAAGGATTCAAGTATTTCACCAATTTGAAATATTCAAAACAGTAAACAAAGTTTATATTTAGGTAGAGAATTCAATTTGGTGTGGAAAACATATTTAAATTATTAAATTTGGATTTATAATGAATTAGTTATGCAATTTTGAAGTTGGGGTATTAATCTGTGATTAAAAAGAATAGCTAAGGGCCTGATTGTGATAGACAGGGACTGCTCTGTGAAATCACAGGGACCTATGTGCGAATTAGGAATGGATCTGGATCTGGAAAAAGAAATAAATAAAAAAAAGTGTGTTAAACCGCGCGGGGGGGGGGGGGATCGAACCCATGACCTCCTGGTGCGCGCGCACGGTTGCAACCAGTGGGCTGCTCGCTCGGTTTTGATTAGAATAGGGAGCCAAGGTTTTTAGTTATCGATCCCGGCCTTAACTGACGAAACTGAAACCACGTTCAGATAAAAGAACCCGATCGGGAGGGAGACGACGGCGTCGACCTGCAGCGCCGCTGCCGGCGTGGGCGCGCCGCGCTGGGCGTGCGCTCGGGCGTGGGCGCGTGTGGTGGCCGTGCGTGCGGAGGGGTAGGAGGGAGAGAGAGACAGGGGCGAGGGCGGGCTCACCGTGGGCCTGTCGATCGGGAGCTTGGCGATAGAGAAAATGGCGGTGGCGGAGAGGCGCTCGACGGCGACGATCCCATGCGGTGTAGGCGTCCTCCGGCCTCGCTCCCTTCAGCAAAAGGGGAGAGGGAACCCTCCCGGTTCCGTTCCCGGGGTCAACAGGCGTCGAGGTGGCCTAGGGCGACGGCGAGTGGAGCTTCAACCTCCGGCCATGGAGGTGGTACAGAGGTTCAGAAAGGCTCCGGGAATTCGACAGGGAAGGGGAGAGGAAAAGGGAGAGGGTGGCGGCGGCTTGAGGAGGAAGAGGGAGAGGAGAGCTAGGGTTTCGGAGGGGAGAGGGGGTAGAAATAGGGGAGGTGGAGCAGGGCGAGCTCTGCTCGGTGGGGGAGCCTCCCCTCCTCTGTCTCTGTACAGAGGAGGAAGACGACAACGAGGTGGGGGGCGCATGGGCTTTGTGGCTGAGGTGGGCTCAGCCCAATTGGGCTGGCCTGCCCTCCCTCTTTTTTTTTGTTTTTGTTGTTTCTGTTTCTATTTTTTTTTGTTCAGCCTATTTTTGTAGGAAAGAAAAGAGGGAAAAGAATAGGGTTTTGGGGTTGAATAATTTTGGTGATAATTTTTTATTAGTTATTTATTGCAAAAGCCCAGCTGTGCAACTTTTTGTTTTTCAAAAATTTAAATTTTGTGGCTGTTTGAAATTCAAATGAATTTGAGTGAAATTGGTATTAATTGAATTATTGACAAAATGAAGCAAGTTAATAGTTTGGACTTTCAAGTTTTTGGAACCAAATAAATGGTTTGATTTGAAAGTTTCATTTAAAAAAATTGTAACAGAACAAGTATGAAACAAGGGTTTGAATTTTGGTTTGAAAATTTAAATGGAAAACAAGTGAAAACAAGATCAATGCTCATGATGGAATGATGCAAACTTAATTTAAACAAAAAGCAAACATTCTAGGGTTGTTTTTCATACTTGGGATGTTACAAAACGCCCCCCCCCCCCTTGAAGGAATCGCGCCCCGAGATTCCTACTGAGAAGAGAAAAGGTCCGGATGCTTCTTGCGAAGATCCTCTTCGGTCTCCCACGTTGCCTCTTTATCGGAATGATGAGACCACTGCACTTTTAAGAACTTGGTGCTCTTGTTGCGAGTTTTACGCTCGGTCTCATCGAGAATGCGAACAGGATGCTCTTCATAAGAGAGGTCTTCTTGCAGATCAATGGAATCATGATCAACCGCACAACCTGGATCTTTGAAGCACCTCTTGAGCTGTGACACGTGAAACACATCGTGCACCTTTGATAGCTTTTCTGGAAGTTCAAGATGATAGGCATTTTCTGCACGCCTTGAGAGAATGTTGAAAGGACCAATATATCTTGGTGCAAGCTTTCCTTTGACACCAAAACGATGAGTGCCTCTGAGGGGAGTTACACGGAGATATGCTTTGTCACCAGCTGCATAGACCATGTCCCTGTGTTTGCTGTCATAGTAGCTTTTCTGACGAGATTGAGCAATCCTCAGATTGTCACGGATGATGCGAACTTTCTCTTCGGCCTCGTTAACAATGTCAGGGCCTAAGAGTGAACGTTCACCAGCTCCAGACCAATTGATTGGACTCCTGCATCTGCGGCCATAGAGAGCCTCAAATGGTGCCATGCCTAGGCTTGCCTGGAAGCTGTTGTTGTAGGAGAATTCAGCATATGGAAGACATTCCTCCCATTTCATGCCAAAAGAGAGAATCTGATTGCCTCTTTCGACTTGCCCTTGAGACTGAGGGTGATAGGTTGTGCTGAACAGCAGTTTGGTGCCCAAGGCTTCTCGAAAGCTTTTCCAGAAATGAGAAGTGAATATGCTTCCACGGTCTGAGCTTATTTCCAATGGAACACCATGAAGAGGAACAATCTTTGCTGTGTAGAGCTCTGCTAACTGACTAGCTGAGATTGTTTCTTCGACAGGAAAGAAGTGAGCGACTTTAGTGAGTCGATCAATGACAACGAAGATTGTATCGTTGCCCCTCTTGGACTTTGGAAAACCAGTGACGAAGTCCATTTCAATCATGTCCCACTTCCACTCAGGGATTTTCAGAGGTTGGAGAAGACCGGCTGTTTTCTGATGAACTGCCTTAACACGTTGACAAACGTCGCATTTAGAAACGTATTGAGCAATTTCACGTTTCATGCTAGGCCACCAATACAGTGTCTTGAGATCCTGGTACATCTTTGTACTTCCAGGGTGTATGGAGAGAGGAGTTTCATGAGCCTCCTTGAGAATGACATCTTTGAGGCTTTGAATTTGAGGAACTGCAATGCGTCCTTCGAAGAACACAGTTCCCTTGTCATCAATTGAGAAAGACACAAATTTCTCATTGCCTGCTTTGATGTGTTCTACAATCTTCTTGATTTCAGCATCACGAAGTTGTTCAGAACGAATCTTGTCCTCGAGAGTTGGAGTGGATGTCAAGTTCGCAAGATAGCCTTGAGGAACAAGACCAAGGTTGAGCTTCTGGAATTCTTCATGAAGAGGAGGTTGGCTTTCCATGATCATGAGATTATTGCAATACGACTTGCGACTGAGAGCATCGGCCATAACATTAGCCTTGCCTGGAGTGTAAGAAATGGTAAGATCAAAGTCTTTAATCTTTTCAATCCATCTCCTTTGTCTGAGGTTTAGATCTGGTTGAGTGAATATGTACTTCAGACTCTTATGATCGGAAAAGATTTCGGTGCGATTACCCAACAAGTATTGTCTCCATTTCTTGAGGGCAAACACAACTGCTGCAAGTTCAAGGTCATGAGTGGGATAATTGAGCTCATGTGTGTTCAACTGACGTGAAGCATAAGCCACAACTTGACGTTCTTGCATAAGAACTGCACCTAGACCTTGGAGGGAAGCGCCACAGAATATTTGGAAAGGTTTGGAAGGATCTGGGCCAACCAGAACTGGTGTAGAAGTGAGTTTAGTCTTCAGGAGATTGAAGCTTTCATCACATTGTGGAGACCAGACGGACTTCTTGTCCTTCTTTGTGAGGTCAGTGAGAGGTTTGGCAATCTTGGAGAAGTTTTGGACGAAATGACGGCAATAACTAGCCAAGCCAAGAAAACTTCTTACTTGCTTCACCGTCTTTGGAGGTTTCCAATCGACAATTGCTTTAACCTTTTTTGGATCAATGGCTATGCCCTTGGCAGAGATGACATGACCAAGGTAAGCAACTTCTGAAATCCAGAACTCACATTTAGAGAATTTGGCATAGAGACGATGCTCGCGAAGCTTCATGAGAGTTAGACGAAGATGTTCTTCATGATCTTCCTCGGATTTTGAGTAGACAAGAATGTCATCAAGATATACCACAAATAACTTGTCGAGGTATTCATGGAAGACAGAATTCATGAGTCGAGAGAAGGTCGCCGGTGCATTGGTGAGACCAAAGGACATGACGGTGAATTCATATAGACCGTAGCGAGTGGTGAAGGCTGTCTTTGGAATATCCTCTTTTCTGATCTTTATTTGATGGTAACCCATTCTCAAGTCCAACTTGGAGAATATTGAGGCTCCATCAAGTTGATCAAAATGATCATCGATACGAGGAATTGGATACTTGTTTTTTATGGTTTTCTCGTTAAGAGGACGATAGTCAACAACGAGTCTCTTTGTGTGATCCTTCTTCGCAACGAACAGAGTTGGGCAACCCCAAGCCGAGGAAATAGGTTGAATGTAACCTTTTTCCATGTACATATCAATTTGTTCCTTCAACAACTTCAGCTCGGGAGTTCCTATCTTGTAGGGATGCTTAGAGATTGGAGCAGTACCTGGTTCAAGTTCGATCACGAACTCAACAGCTCTGTCCAGAGGCATCCCTGGCAACTCTTCTGGAAAGACGTCAGGGAAGTCGCAAACCACCGGAACATTTTCAAGTGAAGGTAGAGGTTTTGCATTGAGGTTGCATAGCTGAATGGAACTTGATTCATGTGGAGAATAGATTATCTGGCCAGACGGGTGGGACAGAGTTATTGACTTTTGAGCACAGTCAATTCTTGCTTTATTGGCCTTCAGCCAATCCATACCAAGAATGACATCAATGTCAGAATTGCCAAGCAGTATGAGAGAAGCAAGGAATATGTGGCCTCCAATTAGAATTTGATTTTTGTGACTGATCTTGGACGTTTGCATAGTTTCTCCAGGGGAGTTGACCACTAGCGGGGAACCCAAACCAACAAAAGGGAGTTTAATTGCTGTCGCAAAGATATTTGACACGAAAGAATGTGACGCTCCGGTATCAAACAACACTTTAGCTGGATTAGAGTTTACGGGAAATGTACCGAGAACGACGTCAGGAGCTTCCTCAGCTTTGTCGATCTTGACATGATTCACCCTTGCGGTCCTCCCGACAGGCCTGTTGTTGGAGTTGAAGGCCTTAGGCGGGGGAACGCGCACCATTGCCTGGTTTGTGTTAGGACGAGGTGGTGGTGGAGGTAGCTGCCTCTGCGTGCACTTGTCGGCGTAGTGCCCGTCTGCTTGCACTTGTAGCATGTGACGACATGAGGGGGCCCTGGCCTTGGCTGCCCCATTGAAGCCCTTTGATCATGCACCTGAGCAGGGTTGGGTGGGCGGGGAGCGAAGCCTGGAGAAGTTTGGGCGTATGGAGCCCGAGTAACAGCACCATTTGGTACCCAGATGCGGCGCTTCTGCGGAGGGGTGGTCATGTTGGAGGAGGAACCACCCTCACGCGAGTGCTTGCGAGACTCCTCGAACGCCTTGCGCCCATTTTCTTCATTGAGCGCGGTGTTAACGAGATCCTCGAAGCTGTTGGCCTTGATATTGGTGAGGGCATACTTGAGTTCCGGGTTAAAACCTCTTCGGAACCTTGCCATCTTCTTAGCTTCAGTGGACACCTCATCTCCAGCATATCGAGCGCGAGGCGGTTGAACTCACTCTGATACCCGATGACGTCCAACTTGCCCTTCTTGAGAGAGCAAAATTCTTCACGCATCCTTTCCATGAGACCATCTGGAATGTGGTGCTTCAGGAAGGCTTCCTTGAAACAATCCCACGTGACTGGATCCCAGTTCCCATGGCCTGGAAGTTTTCCCACCAAGTAGCTGCCTGACCCTTCAGCAGATAGGAGGCATACTTGACCTTGTCTTCTTCAGCTACGTGAGTAATCTCCAGAGCCTTGGCTATCTCACGGATCCAGTCATCAGCGTCCAGAGGCTCGCGTGTGGCCACGAAAGCTCTTGGGCCCAGACTGAGAAACTCCTTGATGCTGACTCGTGGAGATGTCTGGTTGATGTGCTGATTAGCCTGGAACTGGGCCATCTGCGTCATGACTTGGGTCATCTGAGTCAACAGCTCCGCGATTGGCGGTGGCTCAGGCGTGTTGTTCCTTGTTGGCGACATCCTGAATGGAAATGCATTTTAGCACAACAATAGAAAAGGATAGACTTGGAAACCGAAAGAGAGATTATTCCGACGCATGAATAGATAACCAACAGGTACATCATCACATGTTCAAATACATCAGAATATCCAACACACCATAAATGGTTCGAATGCCAAAGGATGACTAAACATAGCTAAGAATGGATACATCATTACTCCCATGCTCATCACGCAGGACGGCGGCTAGGAGTACGGCGAGAGGTACGGTGAGGAGCACGCCCACGAAAGTAGGTGGAACAACAATCCACGTAGATCTGACGTGGTCTGAGACCGACTCTAGGCGTGGTGAAGTACATAGCGTCGACTCCCTGTGCTCCAAAACGGGGAATCCCAGTGTAACCAGCACCAAGGTTAAGGAGGGGACCTCTGATCGGCTCGTAACGTCCAGCATCTGGCAGACGACGCCCCACTGGCTGATCGAAACGTGCAAAGCGCTCGTCTCCAACAAAGTCTGTGGTGTAAGTCGCCAGACGAGTCAAAGCAAGGTAAAGCTGCTCTCTGACTGAAGCCAACTCCTGAGATAGTGTGCGGGCAACTGCGTCACTGTGCCTCACAAACTGAGCGGGTGGTGCAGCCTGGAGTTATCATGCTCGTAAACATCCAAGTTGTCGTAGAGAGTGAAGTGAGCTCCCTCCGAAGTGATGTAACCACGGGGGATGTGGCGATAGATAGAATCGTCAAATCCCCAGTAGTCAGCACGAAGGACGGTGAGGCTCACATAAGCTGCCTGCTGCACAGCCATATCCACTGTGGAACCCACTGCCTCGTAGCGGTGGACTACGCTCATGCCATCATCTGACAGAATGTAGACGATAGCCTGGTATCAGGTCTACTCAAACTCTCGCTGCTGCTCGTAGACCTGGTACTCTGGTGCCCAACGGAACCCCATAAAAGTGACCATGTCCCTCAGCATCTCCGGATAACCGGCAGTGCTCTCGCAACGAGTCATACGAACCACCTGCGGGTAGAACCTGAGATCCATCTGCAGATGATCGGGGAAGTTTTGATTAGACGCCGGTAGAAGAACTGAAGTGGCAAGCAACAACAAGGTTCCAACGGACGAAAAGGATCTTGAGAAGAACAGGATATCGAAGCAACATTCGGGAAACACGAGACCAAACACTCCTGAGGTACTACGGAAAAAAAGAACCCATCCGGGCTTCTAAAGGATCAATATCTACTGCTTAAGGAATATAGGATCTGCTTCCGGGGCTTATGTTCCTCCGTTCTCAATCGTGAGTAGGCTACATGATAAATAATGTCACAACCACCTCCATTCCTATGGTCTAGTAGATATAACCATCCTAGAGAAACCAGGATACGTGAAATCCTAACTTGAAAGTTTAGGTGAGAAGAGGAAACAACGTTGCACTTCCTTACCAGAAAAAGGGAGGGTGGGTGGGGAAAGAAATAAAAGAACATAATTCCTACTCTCACGTTTCATTTTTCCTATATAGCTACAAAATAGTTTCTAGACTCAACTGCGACCAGTAAAAGGGATCCTACAGGCAGACAGGCTCTGATACCATTTGTCGCACCCGGACTTCTAGAGGATACTCACAACCCGCTAAACAGTAGATAACTGGCTTACGGGGCATACCGGCACCCGCATCTCAATATGAGTAGGCCAACACGTAAACGTGTGACAACCATCCTCTAATATTCATCGTCTGCGTAAACCATCCCATAGAAATCCGACTACTTCCATTGACGTACTTCATAACATACACACATGGTACGTCAACGGCATTTGAACAAGTGATATCACAACAAATCTCTAAGACACAAAGAAATAGAAATAAGTGGCAAATAGCTCTCACTAAAGCAGAGATAGCAGATACAGTCATGCAGAGGACACATGTCCCAACAAGTCATCATTACATCACAGCGGAAGCATCCAAAGTGTCTGAGTACAGACAAGATCCAAATAGGCCTAAGAGGCTGGAAACAAAAAAGACGGAGCCCATCCACGAAGTCTCGGATCCTGCCCGGGTCCGCTATCTACTCGTCAGCAGCCTCGTCATACTCCACGTAGTAGCCACCATGGGGATCCTCGGAAACGTAGTCTGCAGAACACGCAGCCCCAAAGGGGTCAGTACAGACGAGTACTGGCAAGCAAGACGCACAAGATACCAAAGTGTACGGCAACAACACCAAGTACAGATGCTTTGGTTTCAACGGAAGATAGGTGATACAAAGATGCGGCAGCAGGCTGCCTAACCAACTACAGAGACACGCTACAACATCCGGCTAAAAGAAAGGGATAAGATAGCGCATCGGAACCAACTACCATTAACCTCAAACAAACCCATCCTGGATCTCGCCCCTTATCCAAAGAAGCAATCCGAGGATAACCCACACAGTTGAATTAATGAAGGTTCAAGTTATTGTGTCAATAAGTCTATTAGTAGTCAAATTATTATTAATTAGGTGTAAGTTGTCTAATCCTTGTTAGCCAGCCCTATCACCAAGTCATCCATAACCGCGGACAACACGACTTCTCGAGAAGATTGAACCCTGCAGGGGTGCACCAATTTGGCCGTACACGTAAGAATATCCCGCCAGACGGGGATCAAACCCACCAAGCGAAACACTCAACACAACCCAACTCCTCTTCGCATCAAGCCCAAAGAACCACGTGCTGTGCGTGCGCGGCTAATCGAGCCCCCACGAAGAAACGGGGGACCCTCATAGCACTGGAAGACCACGCCGCCCTATATGCCGACTACAAAAGTTCCACCCTGGCGCCAAGGGTTCGTACCTGCATATGCGTGCATCAAATGGAAAACCCGAACTAAGTGTGGCAATTTGGACGAGATGCGAATCGAATCAGAGTTGCGGGGGGCGCCCATACACGCTTCCCACATGCGGTTAGCGCGCTCAACATGGATCCAGAGGACAAGAACTTTTCCCGAGTTCGACACTAGCAGGCCTCAAAACCATACCCGGCCTCCTGCCGGTGCCTTATCATCAAATTAGCATTACCTTAAACATTAACAGGTTATTGTTAAACATCGAGCCCCCAGAACATAATAACTATGGTAAAAGAAATAACGGACATCAGACTCGAGCATAAACAACCCTAAGCATGCTAGTAAGACACATGCAACAAGCAACACGGTTATCGGTGTGGAGGATAGGCTATATCAGGGTTACAGGATAACATGTGATAGGATCGGAACACAAGCAACGAATCTTAAGTCTAGCAGAATAGACAACGGAAAGTATGGGTATCCAGTGTGGAAAGGACACAATGGTTCAGGTGAGTGAATACTTGCCTCCAAACCCAGTAGCCTGGTACTGGGCTAACTCCTCTGAAGTAGTGTCGTAAACCTCGTCTGTCTCAACATCGTCGTCTATTCGAGAAGAAGCAAACAAACAACGCAGAGAGACAAACAATCAATAACATGGCATAATGCACAAACATGGGATGATGCATGACAATTTAACGGATGCATCATAGGTAAACTAGTTGACATGGTGAACATATTAAATGGGCCCACATGCAATTTGGGTTGCATATAGAAAGCTCATGAATTAAAGTTGAATTAAGTGATATACAAATAACCATCATGTGAAACTTGATTAGAATGATGCATGGATGATGAAAACAATAAGAAAACAACAATAGTTTCAATTTGATATGTTTTTTACCAAGTTTGGAATTTTATTTATTAAGTTATGAAATTTGGCTTCTTAAATGAGTTACACAAACATTTATTGTTTTCACCCATTTTAATTGTTCAAAACAGATAACAAATTCATATTTGGAAAGAACACCAAATTTTAGATGGAATACATATTTCATTTGTTGAAAATGGATTTAAAATGAGCAAGTTATTAATTTGACAATTTTAAATGCATTAATTAAGAAACAGTTGTTTTCAGCAATTTAATTTATTCAAAATAGAAAAGAAAGTTTATATTTGGAAAGCTTATTCAATTTTGCATGGAAAACATATTTTACATGTGTCATTTGAATTAAATTTGAATTAATTATGAATTTGACCAAATTTGAAAGAGTTGTTTGAATTTGAATTTTTGAAACCATTTGAAATGTTCAAAACAGTATACAAATGGTTTTAACATGTAGAGAATTTAATTTGGTATGGAAAACATATTTAGTTTGTTGAATTTGGAATTTTTATGCCCAAGTTATGAATTTTGCAAAATTAAATGAATTAAACAAGGATTCAAGTATTTCACCAATTTAAAATATTCAAAACAGTAAACAAAGTTTATATTTAGGTAGAGAATTCAATTTGGTGTGGAAAACATATTTAAATTATTAAATTTGGATTTATAATGAATTAGTTATGCAATTTTGAAGTTGGGGTATTAATCTGTGATTAAAAAGAATAGCTAAGGGCCTGATTGTGATAGACAGGGACTGCTCTGTGAAATCACAGGGACCTATGTGCGAATTAGGAATGGATCTGGATCTGGAAAAAGAAATAAATAAAAAAATGTGTTAAACCGCGCGGGGGGGGGGGGATCGAACCCATGACCTCCTGGTGCGCGCGCACGGTTGCAACCAGTGGGCTGCTCGCTCGGTTTTGATTAGAATAGGGAACGCAGGTTTTTGAGGTATCGATCCCGGCCTTAACTGACGAAACTGAAACCACGTTCAGATAACAGAACCCGATCGTGAGGGAGACGACGGCGTCTACCTACAGCGCCGCTGCCGGCGTGGGCGCGCCGCGCTGGGCGTGCGCTCGGGCGTGGGCGCGTGTGGTGGCCGTGCATGCGGAGGGGTAGGAGGGAGAGAGAGACAGAGGCGAGGGCGTGCTCACCATGGGCCTGTCGATCGGGAGCTTGGCGACAGAGCAAATGGCGGTGGCGGAGAGGCGCTCGACGGCGACGATCCCGTGCGGTGTAGGCGTCCTCCGGCCTCGCTCCCTTCGGCAAAAGGGGAGAGGGAACCCTCCCGGTTCCGTTCCCGGGGTCAACAGGCGTCGAGGTGGCCTAGGGCGACGGCGAGTGGAGCTTCAACCTCCGGCTATGGAGGTGGTACAGAGGTTCAGAAAGGCTCCGGGAATTCGACAGGGAAGGGGAGAGGAAAAGGGAGAGGGTGGCGGCGGCTTGAGGAGGAAGAGGGAGAGGAGAGCTAGGGTTTCGGAGGGGAGAGGGGGTAGAAATAGGGGAGGTGGAGCAGGGCGAGCTCTGCTCGGTGGGGGAGCCTCCCCTCCTCTGTCTCCGTACAGAGGAGGAAGACGACAACGAGGTGGGGGCGCATGGGCTTTGGGGCTGAGGTGGGCTCAGCCCAATTGGGCTGGCCTGCCCTCCCCCCTTTTTTTTTGCTGTTTCTGTTTCTATTTTTTTTTTGTTTACCCTATTTTTGTAGGAAAGAAAAGAGGGAAAAGAATAGGGTTTTGGGGTTGAATAATTTTGGTGATAATTTTTTATTAGTTATTTATTGCAAAAGCCCAGCTGTGCAACTTTTTGTTTTTAAAAAATTTAAATTTTGTGGCTGTTTGAAATTCAAATGAATTTGAGTGAAATTTGTAACATCCCAAGTATGAAAAACAGCCATTAGAATGTTTGCTCTCTGTTATTTTATGTTTTGCATCATGGCATCTTAAGTTTTGCATTTGTTTTCCAATTGTTTTCCTCTGTTTTCCTTGTTTTCCCTTGTTTTTCTATTTGAATTTCAAACCAAATTACAAATATTTGTTTCATACTTGTGATGTTACAATTTTCCAAATGAATATCCAAATTAAAGCAATTAATTGTTTCCATTGAAGTTGTAATTTCAAACTATTGTTTTGTTTCTATCAATAATTCATTTAATACCAAAACATTTCCAAATTCAATTAATTTTCCAAACAGCACCCCTTTTGAAATTTATGAAAATTACAAAACAAATCAATCTTTTGTTTCAAATAAACTTGAATTTAAAAACTTTTAAATTGCTAAGTTCAATTATTCAATTAATATTAAATTCAATCAAATTCAACCAAATTACAAACAGCACCATAATTCAAAATTTTTGAAAACAAAAGTTTGCCAATTGTTGCTGTTGCTATAAATAACTTATACACATTTTTCTACTACATTTTCTAACCCTAAAACTCATTCTTTTCTTTCCTTTTCAAATCTGCAAAAAAAAATAATAGAAAGAAAAATAAAAAAACCAGAGGGAGAGGGGGCAGGCCAGCCCAGTTGGGCCAGCCCACCATCTCCCTACCGGTCTACTACCCCCACCCCTCCTTCAACCTCTGTACGGCAGCAATCTGAAGCTGTACACGTCGATGCAGAGAGCAGGGAACGGCCGAGCTCGCTCCCCCTCCTTTTAAGCCCTAGCCCTCGAGCTCCCTCGTGCCCTAGTCCTCCCTCCTCTCTCTCCCTCTCACCGCCGCACCGTTTTCTTCCTCTCTGTGCCCCGCTCCTCTCCCTCTGCTTCTCTGAAACTCGCCACCCGAGCCCACCTCTTCCCTCTCCGGCGATCGCCGACAATAGGACTCTCCTCCGCACGGGCTAACTGCGGGAATGAGTTCCCCTAGACGCCCTCTTCCTCCTCGACGTTTCCCCGGTGGCTGGGAGTCACCGGTGCGCCGCCGCCGTCCTCATCTAGCCGCCGGCCACCTCCTGTACCGAACTCCTCATCGCCTTCCGTTTCCCCACGGTGAGCCCGCCTCCCACTCTCTCCCTTCCCCCTCTCTGTCACGTGCACGCACACGGCCATCGCAGCCCACTCGCAGCAGCAGCAACAGCGAACCACGGCCACCGCAGCAGTCACCGCCGGCGGGCTCTGTCCCTCTGTCCAACTGAACCTGCAAAAAAATTCAGTTAGCACAGCTAACTGAAGGTTAACCCCCCACCCCCCCCCGAGCCCTTTCCTGTCAACGAACAGCAATCCACCGCAGTGGCAGCAGCCCTGCTCGCGCTAGCCCGCGGCCAGGGTTCGAGTCCCCGCGGGGTGATTAAACCCCCCTTTTTGCCACTTTATTTTCCAGGCCCAGAACAAATTGCTAATCGCACACAAGTCCTTGCTAGTTTCTCTAGGTCCCTGTACATATTTTCTAAGTCCCTAGCTGTTATTTAAAATGGCAGATTATTACCTAAACTTTAAAATTGCATAAATAACTCATTTCAACTCCAAATTCAACATTTTAAATATGTATTCTGTACCAAATTGAATTCTCTACCCAAATATAAATTTTGTTTACTGTTTTGAATATTTTAAATTGGTGAAATATTTGAATCCTTGTTTAATTATTTAATTTTGCAAAATTCATAACTTGAGCATAAAAATTCCAAATTCAACAAACTAAATATGTTTTCCATTCCATTTTTCATGAACTTTGCAAATATAAACTTTGTGTTCTGTTTTAAATAAATTAAATTGCCGAAAACAACTGTTTCTTAATTAATGCATTTAAAATTGTCAAATTAATAACTTGCTCATTTTAAATCCATTTTCAACAAATAAAATATGTTTTCCATGCTAAATTAAACCACCTTTTCAAATATAAACTTTGTTTCATGTTTTGAATAATTAAAATTTGTTAAATAATTTAAACCTTGTTTAAACCATTTAAAATTGTTAAATTCATAACTTGGTCAAATTAATTTCTTTTGAACATATAAAATATGTTTTCAAACCAGCAAAGTATAATCTTTTCAAATATGAATTTTAATTAATGCTTTGAACAAATAAAATTAAAATAAATTCAAACTTGAATTAAATTCATTTAAATCTTGTTCAAACTTGTTTAATTCATAATTAATTCATCTTAATCCCTTTTTCAACAAATGAAACATGTTTTCCACCTAAATTTTTTTGTTCTTTCCAAATATGAACTTTGTTGTCTATTTTGAACAATTAAAATTGGTGAAAACAACAAATGCTTGTGTAACACCTTTAAGAAGCAAACTTTCATAACTTAATAAATAAAATTCCAAAGTTGGTAAACCTTATTTCAAATTGATTTTATTGTTGTTTTCCTTTTGTTTTCCTCATCCATGCATCATGCTAATCCACTTTCACATGTTGTTTAGTTGTAGATCATTTAATCCAACCATAATTCATGGGCTTTCCATATGCAATCCAAATTGCATGTGGGTCCATTTAATTATGTTATGTTACCATGTCAACTGGCTTATTTTTGATGCATCAATTAAATGGTCATGCATCATCCCATGATTGTGCATTATGCCATGTTATTGATTGTTTGTCTCTCTGCGTTATTTGTTTTCTTCTTCTCGAATAGACGAAGACGTTGAGACAGACGAGACTTACGACACCCCTTGTGAGGATCTAGCTCAGTACCAGGCTGCTGAGTTTGCAGGCAAGTATTCACTCACATGAACAATTGTGTTCCTTTCCACATTGGATACCGATACTTTCCGTTGTCTATTCTGCTAGCCTTATGAATCGTTGCTTGTGTTCCGAACCTATCACATGTTATCCTTTAACCCTGATATAGCCTCACCTCCACTCCTATAGCCCCATTGCTTGTTGCCCGTGTCCTACTAGCATGCTTAGGGTTGTTTCTGCTCGAGTCTGTTGTCCGTTACTTTCTGTTACTATATTACTTATGTTCTGGGGCTCGATGTTAAACAACAACCTGTTAATGTTATGGTTAATAATAATTTGATGATAAGGCACCGGCAGGAGGCCCGGCGTGGTTTTGAGGCCTGCTAGTGTCGACCTTAATTAGGAAAAGGGTCTTGTCTACTGATCCATGATGAGCGCACTAACCGCATGTGGGAAGCGTGTATGGGCGGCCCCCTCAATTTGATTCGATTCGCATCTCGTCCAAATCGCCTCATTTAGTTCGGGTTTTCCATTTGCCGCATGCATATGCAGGTGCGAACCCTTGGCGCCAGGGTGGAACTTTTGTAGTCGGCATTTAGGGAGACACGTTCTTAGAGTGCTATGAGAGTCCCCTTTTCTTCGTGGGGCTTGATTAGCCGTGCGCTCAATTGCACGGGGTTCTTTGGGCTTGATCCGAAGAAGAGTTGAGTTGTGTTGAGTGCCCCGCTTGGTGGAAGGGCCATTCCATCTGGCGGGTTATTCTTACGTGTACGGCCAAATTGGTGCACCCCTGCAGGGTTAAATCTTCTCGAGAAGCCGTGTTTTCCGCGGTTATGGATGACTTGGTGAAAGTACTGGCTAACAAGTACTCAGAACAACTTGCACCTAACTAATGATAACTTGACTAGTAATAGTCTTATTGACACAATAACTTGAACCATCATTAATCCAACTGTGTGAGTTATCCTCGGATTGCTTCTTTGGATAAGGGGCGAGATCCAGGATGGGTTTGTTTGAGGTTAGTTATAGTTGGTTACGATACGCTATCTTATCTCCTTCTTTTAGCCGGAAGTTGTAGCGTGTTTCTGTAGTTGGTTAGAGCAGCCTGCTGCCGCACTTTTGTATCACCTATTCTTCCGTTGGACCCAAAGCATCTGTACTTGGTGTTGTCGGGTACACTTTGGTATCTTGTGAGTCTTGCTTGCCAGTACTTGTCTGTACTGACCCTTTTGGGGCTGTGGTTTCCGCAGACTACGTTTCTGAGGATTCACTTGGTGGCTACTACGTGGAGTATGACGAGGCTGCTGACGAGTAGATAGCGGACCCGGGCAGGATCCGAGACTTCGTGGATGGGCTCCGTCTTTTCGTTTCCGGCCTCTTAGGCCTATTTGGATCTTTTCTGTACTCAGACACTTTGGATGCTTCCGTTGTGTTGTAATGATGAATTGTTGGGACATGTGTCCTCTGGATGATTGTATTTGCTATCTCTGCTCTAGTGAGAGCCATTTGCAACTTATTTCAATCTTTTGTGTCTTAGAGATATGTGGTGATATCAGATGTTCTAATGCCGTTGACGTACCATGTGTGTATGTTATGAAGTACGTCAACGGAAGTGTCCTGATTCCTATGGGATGGTTTACGCAGACGATGGATAGTAGAGAATGGTTGTCACACGTTTACGTGTTGGCCTGCTCATATTGAGATGCGGGTGCCGGTATGCCCCGTAAGCCATTTGTTCTACTATTTAGCGGACTGTGAGCATCCCCTAGAAGTCCGGGTGCGACAAAATTGGTATTAATTGAATTATTGACAAAATGAAGCAAGTTAATAGTTTGGACTTTCAAGTTTTTGGAACCAAATAAATGGTTTGATTTGAAAGTTTCATTTAAAAAAATTGTAACAGAACAAGTATGAAACAAGGGTTTGAATTTTGGTTTGAAAATTTAAATGGAAAACAAGTGAAAACAAGATCAATGCTCATGATGGAATGATGCAAACTTAATTTAAACAAAAAGCAAACATTCTAGGGTTGTTTTTCATACTTGGGATGTTACATCTTCCCTCAACTGGACACACAATTTTGATATATAGTGGAGATAGTGGAATGGATCTTCTAATCAAAAGGCTAAATTCGCTTACACTTCTAGCTATGCATATAGATTTGGTTGTTGAAACTACTTCATTTTTTTTTGACAAAAGATGTGTGAAGGACAGTTCATCCAATGGCGCATCATAAATCCCAAACTCACTATCTATTATGCCATTTGGTTTGGACCCTACTGGGAGGAAAAATTAATTTTCTGATTACACAATCTTATAGTAAATTTGTGGGTAAAATAATACGGTAGTTACTGAAAAGACACTTTTCGGCAAGTAAAGTTGAATAAACTGGCTTTGAAATTGAAACGTGAGGAACCAATAGTATTGCAAGAGGAAGCAAATGTTCTGATTTTCTGCCCGTTGTCCCACTCAGTTATTTCGAAAAGTAGACTTACTAAATACTGCAAAACATCATAATTTCATCATCTTAGCCTCCCTTGTTCAGCCGGGCGTGCACTTTGAAAGGTAGGTACTTTATCTGGTGATAACATCTGTTATCTTCCCTCAACTGGACACACAATTTTGATATATAGTGGAGATAGTGGAATGGATCTTCCAATAAAAAGGCTAAATTCGCCTACACTTCTAGCTATGCATGTAGATTTGGTTGCTGAAACTACTTTTTTTTTCGACAAAAGATGTGTGTAGGACAGTTGATGCAATGAAGCATCATAAACCCCAAACTCACAATCTATTATGCCATTTGGTTTGGACCCTACTAGGAGGAAAAATTAATTTTCTGATTACACAATCTTATAGTAAATTTGTGGTTAAAATAATACAGTAGTTACTGAAAAGACACTTTTTGGCAAGTAAAGTTGAATAAACTGGCTTTGAAATTGAAACGTGAGGAACCAATAGTATTGCAAAAGGAAGCAAAATATTCTGATTTTCTGCCCTTTGGCCCACTCATTAAAAAGTAGACTTACTAAATACTACAAAACATCATAATTTCATCATCTTAGCCTCCACTGTTCAGCAAGGCGTGCACTTTGAAACCTAGGTACTTTATCTGGTGATAACATCTATTATCTTCCCTCAACTGGACACACAATTTTGATATATAGTGGAGATAGTGGAATGGATCTTCTAATCAAAAGGCTAAATTCGCTTACACTTCTAGCTATGCATGTAGATTTGGTTGCTGAATATACTTCATTTTTTTTTGACAAAAGATGTGTGAAGGACAGTTGATGCAATGGCGCATCATAAACCCCAAACTCACTATCTATTATGCCATTTGGTTTGGACCCTACTGGGAGGAAAAATTAATTTTATGATTACACAATCTTATAGTAAATTTGTGGTTAAAATAATACTGTAGTTACTGACAAGACACTTTTCGGCAAGTAAAGTTAAATAAACTGGCTTTGAAATTGAAACATGAGGAACCAGTAGTACTGCAAGAGGAAGAAAAATGTTCTGATTTTCTGCCCTTTGGCCCACTCAGTTATTTAGAAAAGTAGACTTACTAAATACTACAAAACATCATAATTTCATCATCTTTGCCTCCACTGTTCAGCCAGGCGTGCACTTTGAAAGCTAGGTACTTTATCTAGTGATAACATCTGTTATCTTTCCTCAACTGGACACACAATTTTGATATATAGTGGACATAGTGGAATGGATCTTCTAACCAAAAGGCTAAATTCGCTTACACTTCTAGCTATGCATGTAGATTTGGTTGCTGAAACTACTTCATTTTTTTTCGACAAAAGATGTGTGAAGGACAGTTGATGCAATGGCGCATCATAAACCCCAAACTCACTACTCCCTCCGATCCATAAAAAGTGTCACTCACTTAGTATAAAGTTTGTACTAGCTTAGTACAAAATGAGCGACACTTTTTATGGATCGGAGGGAGTATCTATTATGCCATTTGGTTTGGACCGTACTGGGAGGAAAAATTAATTTTATGATTACACAATCTTATAGTAAATTTGTGGTTAAAATAATACGGTAGTTACTGACAAGAGACTTTTCGGCAAGTAAAGTTGAATAAACTGGCTTTGAAATTGAAACATGAGGAACCAATAGTATTGCAAGAGGAAGCAAAATGTTCTGATTTTCTGCCCTTTGGCTCACTCAGTTATTTAGAAACGTAGACTTACTAAATACTACAAAACATCATAATTTCATCATCTTAGCCTCCACTGTTCAGCCAAGCGTGCACTTTGAAACCTAGGTACTTTATCTGGTGATAACATCTATTATCTTCCCTCAGCTGGACACACAATTTTGATATATAGTGGAGATAGTGGAATGGATCTTCTAATCAAAAGGCTAAATTCGCTTACACTTCTAGCTATGCATGTAGATTTCGTTGCTGAAACTACTTCATTTTTTTTCGACAAATATGTGTGAAGATCAGTTGATGCAATGGCGCATCATAAACCCCAAACTCACTATCTATTATGCCATTTGGTTTGGACCCTACTGGGAGGAAAAATTAATTTTCTGATTACATAATCTTTAGTAAATTTGTGGTTAAAATAATACAGTAGTTACTGAAAAGACACTTTTCGGCAAGTAAAGTTGAATAAACTGGCTTTGAAATTGAAACGTGAGGGACCAATAGTATTGCAAGAGGAAGAAAAATGTTCTGATTTTCTGCCCTTTGGCCCACTCAGTTATTTAGAAAAGTAGACTTACTAAATACTACAAAACATCATAATTTCATCATCTTAGCCTCCACTGTTCAGCCAGACGTGCACTTTGAAACCTAGGTACTTTATCTGGTGATAACATCTGTTATCTTCCCTCAACTGGACACACAATTTTTATATATAGTGGAGATAGTGGAATGGACCTTCTAATCAAAAGGCTAAATTCGCTTACACTTCTAGCTATGCATATAGATTTGGGTGCTGAAACTACTTCATTTTTTTTTCGACAAAAGATGTGTGAAGGACAGTTCATGCAATGGCGCATCATAAATCCCAAATTCACTATCTATTATGCCATTTGGTTTGGACCCTACTGGGAGGAAAAATTAATTTTCTGATTACACAATCTTGTAGTAAATTTGTGGGTAAAATAATACGGTAGTTACTGAAAAGACACTTTTCGGCAAGTAAAGTTGAATAAACTGGCTTTGAAATTGAAACGTGAGGAACCAATAGTATTGCAAGAGGAAGCAAAATGTTCTGATTTTCTTCCCGTTGTCCCACTCAGTTATTTAGAAAAGTAGACTTACTAAATACTACAAAACATCATAATTTCATCATCTTAGCCTCCACTGTTCAGCCAGACGTGCACTTTGAAACCTAGGTACTTTATCTGGAGATAACATCTATTATCTTCCCTCAGCTGGACACACAATTTTGATATATAGTGGAGATAGTGGAATGGATCTTCTAATCAAAAGGCTAAATTCGCTTACACTTCTAGCTATGCATGTAGATTTCGTTGCTGAAACTACTTCATTTTTTTCGACAAATATGTGTGAAGGTCAGTTGATGCAATGGCGCATCATAAACCCCAAACTCACTATCTATTATGCCATTTGGTTTGGACCCTACTGGGAGGAAAAATTAATTTTCTGATTACATAATCTTTAGTAAATTTGTGGTTAAAATAATACGGTAGTTACTGAAAAGACACTTTTTGGCAAGTAAAGTTGAATAAACTGGCTTTGAAACTGAAACGTGAGGAACCAATAGTATTGCAAGAGGAAGCAAAATGTTCTGATTTTCTGCCCTTTGGCCCACTCAGTTATTTAGAAAAGTAGACTTACTAAATACTACAAAACATCATAATTTCATCATCTTAGCCTCCACTGTTCAGCCAGGCGTGCACTTTGAAACCTAGGTACTTTATCTGGTGATAACATCTGTTATCCTCCCTCAACTGGACCCACAATTTTTATATATAGTGGAGATAGTGGAATGGACCTTCTAATCAAAAGGCTAAATTCTCTTACACTTCTAGCTATGCATATAGATTTGGTTGCTGAAACTACTTCATTTTTTTTTCGACAAAAGATGTGTGAAGGACAGTTCATGCAATGGCGCATCATAAACCCCAAACTCACTATCTATTATGCCATTTGGTTTGGACCCTACTGGGAGGAAAAATTAATTTTCTGATTACACAATCTTATAGTAAATTTGTGGATAAAATAATACGGTAGTTACTGAAAAGACACTTTTCGACAAGTAAAATTGAATAAACTGGCTTTGAAATTGAAACGTGAGGAACCAATAGTATTGCAAGAGGAAGCAAAATGTTCTGATTTTATGCCCTTTGGCTCACACAGTTATTTAGGAAATAGACTTACTAAATACTACAAAACATCATAATTTCATCATCTTAGCCTCCACTGTTCAGCTAGGCGTGCACTTTGAAAGCTAGGTACTTTATCTGGTGATAACATCTGTTATCTTCCCTCAACTGCACACACAATTTTGATATATAGTGGAGATAGTGGAATGGATCTTCCAATAAAAAGGCTAAATTCGCCTACACTTCTAGCTATGCATGTAGATTTGGTTGGTGGAACTACTTTTTTTTCGACAAAAGATGTGTGAAGGACAGTTGATGCAATGAAGCATCATAAACCCCAAACTCACAATCTATTATGCCATTTGGTTTGGACCCTACTGGGAGGAAAAATTAATTTTCTGATTACACAATCTAATAGTAAATTTGTGGTTAAAATAATACAGTAGTTACTAAAAAGACACTTTTCGGCAAGTAAAGTTGAATAAACTGGCTTTAAAATTGAAACGTGAGGAACCAATAGTATTGCAAAAGGAAGCAAAATGTTCTGATTTTATGCCCTTTGGCCCACTCATTTATTTAGAAAAGTAGACTTACTAAATACTACAAAACATCATAATTTCATCATCTTAGCCTCCACTGTTCAGCCAGGCGTGCACTTTGAAACCTAGGTACTTTATCTGGTGATAACATCTATTATCTTCCCTCAACAGGAGACACAATTTTGATATATAGTGGAGATAGTGGAATGGATCTTCTAATCAAAAGGCTAAATTCGCTTACACTTCTAGCTATGCATGTAGATTTTGTTGCTGAAACTACTTCATTTTTTTCGACAAAAGATGTGTGAAGGACAGTTGATGCAATGGCGCATCATAAACCCCAAACTCAATATCTATTATGCCATTTGGTTTGGACCCTACCGGGAGGAAAAATTAATTTTCTGATTACACAAGCTTATAGTAAATTTGTGGTTAAAATAATACGGTAGTTACTGAAAAGACTCTTTTCGGCAAGTAAAATTGAATAAACTGGCTTTGAAATTGAAACGTGAGGAACCAATAGTATTGCAAGAGGAAGCAAAATGTTCTTATTTTCTGCCCTTTGGCCCACTCAGTTATTTAGAAAAGTAGACTTACTAAATACTACAAAACATCAGAATTTCATCATCATAGCCTCCACTGTTCAGCCAGGCGTGCACTTCGAAAGCTAGGTACTATATCTGGTGATAACATCTGTTATCTTCCCTCAACTGGACACACAATTTTGATATATAGTGGAGATAGTGGAATGGATCTTCCAATAAAAAGGCTAAATTCGCCTACACTTCTAGCTATGCATGTAAATTTGGTTGCTGAAACTACTTTTTTTCGACAAAAGATGTGTGAAGGACAGTTGATGCAATGAAGCATCATAAAGCCCAAACTCATAATCTATTATGCCATTTGGTTTGGACCCTACTGGGAGGAAAAATTAATTTTCTGATTACACAATCTAATAGTAAATTTGTGGTTAAAATAATACAGTAGTTACTGAAAAGACACTTTTCGGCAAGTAAAGTTGAATAAACTGGCTTTGAAATTGAAACGTGAGGAACCAATAGTATTGCAAAAGGAAGCAAAATGTTCTGATTTTCTGCCCTTTGGCCCACTCATTTATTTAGAAAAGTAGACTTATTAAATACTACAAAACATCATAATTTCATCATCTTAGCCTCCACTGTTCAGCCAGGCGTGCACTTTGAAACCTAGGTATTTTATCTGGTGATAACATCTATTATCTTTCCTCAACTGGACACACAATTTTGATATATAGTGGAGATAGTGGAATGGATCTTCTAATCAAAAGGCTAAATTCGCTTACACTTCTAGCTATGCATGTAGATTTTGTTGCTGAAACTACTTCATTTTTTTCGACAAAAGATGTGTGAAGGACAGTTGATGCAATGGCGCATCATAAACCCCAAACTCAATATCTATTATGCCATTTGGTTTGGACCCTACCGGGAGGAAAAATTAATTTTCTGATTACACAATCTTATAGTAAATTTGTGGTTAAAATAATACGGTAGTTACTGAAAAGACTCTTTTCGGCAAGTAAATTGAATAAACTGGCTTTGAAATTGAAACGTGAGGAACCAATAGTATTGCAAGAGGAAGCAAAATGTTCTGATTTTCTGCCCTTTGGCCCACTCAGTTATTTAGAAAAGTAGACTTACTAAATACTACAAAACATCAGAATTTCATCATCATAGCCTCCACTGTTCAGCCAGGCGTGCACTTCGAAAGCTAGGTACTATATCTGGTGATAAACATGTTATCTTCCCTCAATGGACACACAATTTGATATATAGTGGAGATAGTGGAATGGATCTTCCAATAAAAAGGCTAAATTCGCCTACATTTCTAGCTATGCATGTAAATTTGGTTGCTGAAACTACTTTTTTTTCGATAAAAGATGTGTGAAGGACAGTTGATGCAATGGCGCATCATAAACCCCAAACTCACTATCTATTATGCCATTTGTTTTGGACCCTACTAGGAGGAAAAATTAATTTTCGGATTACATAATCTTTAGTAAATTTGTGGTTAAAATAATACGGTAGTTACTCAAAAGACACTTTTTGGCAAGTAAAGTTGAATAAACTGGCTTTGAAATTGAAACGTTAGGAACCAATAGTATTGCAAGAGGAAGCAAAATGTTCTGATTTCCCGCCCTTTGGCCCACTCAGTTATTTAGAAAAGTAGACTTACTAAATACTACGAAACATCATAATTTCATCAGCTTAGCCTCCACTGTTCAGCCAGGCGTGCACTTTGAAAGCTTGGTACTTTATCTGGTGATAACATTTGTTATCTTCCCTCAACTGGACACACAATTTTGAGATATAGTGGAGATAGTGGAATGGACCTTCTAATCAAAAGGCTAAATTCGCTTACACTTCTATCTATCCATGTAGATTTGGTTGCTGAAACTACTTCAGTTTTTTTTTGACAAAAGATGTGTGAAGGACAGTTGATGCAATGGCGCATCATAAACCCCAAACTCACTATCTATTATGCCATTTGGTTTGGACCCTATTGGGAGGAAAAATTAATTTTCTTATTACACAATCTTATAGTAAATTTGTGGTTAAAATAATACGGTAGTTACTAAAAAGACACTTTTCGGCAAGTAAAGTTGAATAAACTAGCTTTGAAATTGAAACGTGAGGAACCAATAGTATTGCAAGAGGAAGCAAAATGTTCTGATTTTCTGCCCTTTGGCCCACTCAGTTATTTAGAAAAGTAGACTTACTAAATACTACAAAAATCATAATTTCATCATCTTAGCCTCCACTGTTCAGCCAGGCGTGCACTTTGAAAGCTAGGTACTTTATCTGGTGATAACATCTGTTATCTTCCCTCAACTGGACACACAATTTTGATATATAGTGGAGATAGTGGAATGGATCTTCAATTAAAAAGGCTAAATTCGCCTACACTTCTAGCTATGCATGTAGATTTGGTTGCTGAAACTACTTCATTTTTTTTTTCGACAAAAGATGTGTGAAGGACAGTTGATGCAATGGCGCATCATAAACCCCAAACTCACTATCTATTATGCCATTTGTTTTGGACCCTACTAGGAGGAAAAATTAATTTTCTGATTACATAATCTTTAGTAAATTTGTGGTTAAAATAATACGGTAGTTACTGAAAAGACACTTTTCGGCAAGTAAAGTTGAATAAACTGGCTTTGAAATTGAAACGTGAGGAACCAATAGTATTGCAAGAGGAAGCAAAATGTTCTGATTTTCTGCCCTTTGGCCCACTCATTTTATTTAGAAAAGTAGACTTATTAAATACTACAAACATCATAATTTCATCATCTTAGCCTCCACTGTTCAGCCAGGCGTGTACTTTGAACCTAGGTATTTTATCTGGTGATAACATCTATTATCTTCCCTCAACTGGACACACAATTTTGATATAGTGGAGATAGAGGAATGGATCTTCTAATCAAAAGGCTAAATTCGCTTACACTTCTAGCTATGCATGTAGATTTTGTTGCTGAAACTACTTCATTTGTTTCGACAAAAGATGTGTGAAGTACAGTTGATGCAACGGCGCATCATAAACCCCAAACTCAATATCTATTATGCCATTTGGTTTGGACCCTACCCGGAGGAAAAATTAATTTTCTGATTACACAATCTTATAGTAAATTTGTGGTTAAAATAATACGGTAGTTACTGAAAAGTCTCTTTTTGGCAAGTAAAGTTGAATAAACTGGCTTTGAAATTGAAACGTGAGGAACCAATAGTATTGCAAGAGGAAGCAAAATGTTCTGATTTTCTGCCCTTTGGCCCACTCAGTTATTTAGAAAAGTAGACTTACTAAATACTACAAAACATCAGAATTTCATCATCATAGCCTCCACTGTTCAGCCAGGCGTGCACTTCGAAAGCTAGGTACTATATCTGGTGATAACATCTGTTATCTTTCCTCAACTGGACACACAATTTTGATATATAGTGGAGATAGTGGAATGGATCTTCTAATCAAAAGGCTAAATTCGCTTACACTTCTAGCTATGCATGTAGATTTGGTTGCTGAAACTACTTCATTTTTTTCGACAAAAGATGTGTGAAGGACAGTTGATGCAATGACGCATCATAAATCCCAAACTCACTATCTATTATACCATTTGGTTTGGACCCTACTGGGAGGAAAAATTAATTTTCTGATTACGCCATCTTATAGTAAATTTGTGGTTAAAATAATACGGTAGTTACTGAAAAGACACTTTTCGGCAAGTAAAGTTGAATAAACTGGCTTTGAAATTGAAACGTGAGGAACCAATAGTATTGCAAGAGGAAGCAAAATGTTCTGATTTTCTGCCCTTTGGCCCACTCATTTATTTAGAAAAGTAGACTTATTAAATACTACAAAACATCATAATTTCATCATCTTAGCCTCCACTGTTCAGCCAGGCGTGTACTTTGAAACCTAGGTATTTTATCTGGTGATAACATCTATTATCTTCCCTCAACTGGACACACAATTTTGATATATAGTGGAGATAGAGGAATGGATCTTCTAATCAAAAGGCTAAATTCGCTTACACTTCTAGCTATGCATGTAGATTTTGTTGCTGAAACTACTTCATTTTTTTCGACAAAAGATGTGTGAAGGACAGTTGATGCAACGGCGCATCATAAACCCCAAACTCAATATCTATTATGCCATTTGGTTTGGACCCTACCGGGAGGAAAAATTAATTTTCTGATTACACAATCTTATAGTAAATTTGTGGTTAAAATACGGTAGTTACTGAAAAGTCTCTTTTCGGCAAGTAAAGTTGAATAAACTGGCTTTGAAATTGAAACGTGAGGAACCAATAGTATTGCAAGAGGAAGCAAAATGTTCTGATTTTTGCCTTTGGCCCACTCGTTATTTAGAAAAGTAGACTTACTAAATACTACAAAACATCAGAATTTCATCATCATAGCCTCCACTGTTCAGCCAGGCGTGCACTTCGAAAGCTAGGTACTATATTCTGGTGATAACATTGTTATCTTTCCTCAACTGGACACACATTTTGATATAGTGGAGATAGTGGAATGGATCTTCTAATCAAAAGGCTAAATTCGCTTACACTTCTAGCTATGCATGTAGATTTGGTTGCTGAAACTACTTCATTTTTTTTCGACAAAATATGTGTGAAGGACAGTTGATGCAATGGCGCATCATATAACCCCAAATTCACTACTCCGATCCATAAAATGTGTCACTCACTTAGTATAAAGTTTGTACTAGCTTAGTACAAATGAGCGACACTTTTTATGGATCGGAGGGAGTATCTATTATGCCTTTGGTTTGGACCCTACTGGGAGGAAAATTTAATTTTCTGATTACACAATCTCATAGTAAATTTGTGGTTAGAATAATACGGTAGTTATGAAAAGACACTTTTCGGCAAGTAAACTTGAATAAACTGGCTTTAAAATTGAACGTGAGGAACCAATAGTATTGCAAGAGGAAGCAAATGTTCTGATTTTCTGCCTTGGCTGACTCCGTTATTTAGAAAAGTAGACTTACTAAATACTAAAAATATCATAATTTCATCATCTTAGCCTCCATGTTCAGCCAGGCGTGCACTTTCAAACCTAGCTACTTGATCTGGTGATAACATCTATTATCTTCCCTCAACTGGACACACAATTTGATATATACTGGAGATAGTGGAATGGATCTGGCCACCGTGGCGCCATCCCTGAACCCGTGGTCGTCGTCATCGTTGCAGGGCCCCTTGTCGCGATCTGATCGCTGGGATCAACTCGCCACCACCTCCTCCTCCGATTGGACACGGCAGCCGTCGCGGAGACTCGCCCCACCGTCGCCGCCGTCCACGGAGCTGTCGCTGCTGACGCCGTCGATTTGTCACCGAGCCGCTGCAACCACAACAACGGTGGTGAGCGCCACCGTCTCCTCCTCCTCTCTGTCACCCTCTCCGTGCACGCACTGCACACGCTTCAGCACACCCCAGATCACCGCAGCAACGGGCTCGAGCACACGGTGATCGTCGACGGCGCCGCTCCGTTCACTGTCGAAGTTCAGGCAAAGTTTTGTTCTTCAGAAAATTTAGATCCACGTTGTAACCTTATCCTCACTGCGCGTGGGTTACTGACAAACGAACGCAAACAGCGCACTGGTTCAGAGCACAGCAGCGCGAGCGAGAGGTGCAGGGATCGAGTCTTGCTCCTCGCACGGGATAAATCCCAAACCTTTTTTTCGCCGCAGCGCTGACAGGGAGGGCCCCCTGTCAGCCTCCCTGGTAGCCACGCAAGCGCACGGTCCCCCTGGGCCCCCTGGCAGCGACTGGGGTAGGGTACTGTGCGGTGTAACATGTTTTTCTAACATTTCTGTTTTAATCCAAGTCCTTTTATTTAGCAGATTGGTCCCTGGTTTTAAAAACCTTATAACTTTTATTTTATAACTCTAAATAATGAAAATAAAATATGCACACTAATCTAAATTTAATTCTCTACCCATTGGTATCATTTGTTTCCTGTTTTGAAATTTCAAAATGCAATTCAAATTTGAATTCAAATAATTCAATTGCAATTTGATAAAATTCATAAGTAATTCATACTAATTCCAAATAATGCAAATAAAATATGTTTTCCATGCTATTTCAAATAACCTTTTCAAATATAAATTTTGTTTCATGGTTTGAATAATTTAAATTGCCTAAATAATTTAAACCTTGTTTAATTCATTTAAATTTTGCTAAAATCATAACTTGCTCAAAATAAATTATTTTTGAACATGCAAAATATGCTTTCAAACTAGAAAAGTATGAACTTTTCAAATATGAGTTTGAATCTATGTTTTGAACAAATAAAATTCAAATAAAATGCAAACTTGTTTTAAATTCATTTAAAACTTGTTTAATATTGTTTAAGTCATAATAAATTCACCCTAATTCCTTTTTCAATATTTGAAACATGTAATCCAACTAAAATTTTGTATTATTTTCAAATATGAATTTTGTTATTTGTTTTGAACACTTTAAATTGATGAAAACAACAAATGCTTGGGTGACATGTTTAAGTAACCCAAAAATTTCCAAACTTAATAAATAATTTCCAAACTTGTTAAATTCCTTTTCCACTTGCATCTATTGTTGTTATTATGTTGTTATCATCATGCATGCATCATGGTAATAAATTCTCACATGGTAATTAAATTGTAGATCATTTGTTTCCACCTTAATCCCTGGACCTTTTCCATATGCAATCCCATTGCATAGGGGTCCAGTTAAAATTGTGTTACCATGTTAACTAGTTTATTTTGATGCATCTATTAAATTGACATGCATCATCCCATGATTGTGCACTATGCCATGATAATTATTGTTTATATTTCTGTCTTGTTTGTTTGCTTCTTCTCGAATAGACGACGACGTTGAGACAGACGATCTTTACAGCACCCCTTCTGAGGATCTAGCTCAGTACCCGGCTGCTGAGTTTGCAGGCAAGTTATCACTCACATGAACCACTGTGTTCCTCTCAACATTGGTTACCGATACTTTCCGTTGTCTATTTCTGCTAGCCTTAGTAGTAGTTGTTTCTGTTACGAACCTATCACATGAATCCTTTAACCCTGATATTGCCTCACCACCACTCCTACAACCCTATTGATTGAGCCAGTGTCTTACTAGCATGCTTAGGTTGTTTTGCTCGAGTCTGTTACCCGTTACTTTTGTTACTATTCCATTATGTTCTGGGGGGCTCGATGTTAATCAATCAATCATGCTAATATTATTGTTAAATAATAATTTGATGATAAGGCACGGCAGGAGGCCCTGTGTGGTTTTGAGGCCTGCTAGTGTCGACCCTAATAGGAAAAGGGTCTTGTCTACTGATCCATGATGAGCGCACTACCCGCATGTGGGAAGCGAGTATGGGCGCCCCCCTCAATTTGATTCGATTCGCATCTCGTCCAAATCATCTCATTTAGTTCGTGTTTTCCATTTGCCGCATGCATGTTTTTGCGAGCCCAGCGCAGGGTGGAACTTTTGTAGTCGGCATATAGGGGGACACGTTCTTAGAGTGCTATGAGGGTCCATTTTCTTCTGGGCTTGATTAGCCGTGCGCCCAAGGTGCTTTGGGCTTGATGCGAAGAAGAGTTGAGTTGTGTTGAGTGCCCCGCTTGGTGGGAGGCATCCCATCTGGCGGGTTATTCATACGTGTACGGCCAAATTGGTGCAACCCTGCAGGGATAATCTTCTCGAGAAGCCGTGTTTTCCGCGTTTATGGTTAACTTGGTGAAAGTACTGGCTAACAAGTACTCAGGACAACTTAAACCTAATGACTCACAATCTCACCCCTTGATTAACAACTTGACTAGTAATAGGATTATTGACACAATAACCTGATTCATCTTTAATCCAACTGTGTGAGTTATCCTCGGATTGCTTCTTTGGATAAGGGGCGAGATCCAGGATGGGTTTGTTTGAAGTTATCTTTCAGTTGGTTACAATACTCGATCTTATCTTCTTTCTGTTAGCCAGAAGTGGTAGAATCTCTGTAGTTGGTTAGCGCAGCCAGTTGCAGCATCTTTTATATCCCCTTTCTTCCGTTGAACCCAAGGCATCCGTGCTTGGTGTTGACGGGCTACACTTTGGTGAACTGTGAGTCTTGCTCGCCAGTACGTCTATGTACTGACCCCTTTGGGGCTGTGGTTTCCGCAGACTACGCTTACGAGGATCCAGGTGACGGCTACTACGTGGAGTTTGACGAGGCTGCTGACGAGTAGTTAGCGGACCCGGGCAGGATCCGAGACATCGTGGATGGGCTCCGTCTTTATTTCAGTTTCCGGCTTCTTAAGCCTATTTGGATTTTTCTGTACTCAGACCTCTTTGAATGCTTCCGCTGAGATGTAATGATGTTATGTTGGGACATGTGTCCTCTGGATGATTGTATTTGCTATTCTCTGCCCTAGTGAGGGCCAGTTGCACTTATTTCAATCTTTTGTGTCTTAGAGATATGTTGTGCTATCATTCTGTTACAAACCGTTGACGTACCATGTGTGTATGGTATGAAGTACGTCAATGGTAGTGTCCTGATTTCTATGGGATAGTTTACGTCGACGCTGAAAGATAGGGGTTGGTTGTCACACATACGTGTGTTGGCCTACTCGTAAGAGGACGCGGGTGCCGGTAAGCCCCGTAATCCAATCTACTACTGTTCAACGGAACGGCGAGTATCCTTTAGAAGTCCGGGTGCGACAAATGGTATCAGAGCCTGTCTGCCTATAGGATCCCTTTTTACTGGTCGCAGTTGAGTCTAGAAACTATTTTGTAGCTATATAGGAAAAATGAAACGTGAGAGTAGGAATTCTGCCATTTTTCTTCTTTCCCCACCCACCCACCCTTTTCTGGTAAGGAAGTGCAACGTTGTTTTCTCTCTTCTCACCTAAACTTTCAAGTTAGGTTTTCACGTGTTTTGGGTTCTCCGTAGTACCTTAGGAGTTTTTGGTCTCGTGTTTCCCATTGTTGCTTCAATATCCTGTTCTTTTCAACATCCTTATCGTCCGTTGAACCTTGTTGTTGCTTTCCACATCAGTTCTCTACCGGCGTCTAATCAAAACTTCCCCAATCATCTGCAGATGGATCTCAGGTTCTACCCGCAGGTGGTTCGGATGACTCGTTGTGAGAGCACCGCCGGTTATCCGGAGATGCTGAGAGACATGGTCACTTATCTGGGGTTCCGTTGGGCACCAGAGTACCAGGTCTACGAGCAGCAACGAGAGTTTGACCAGACCTACTACCAGGCTATCGTCTACATTCCGTCAGATGATGGCATGAGCGTTGTCCATCGCTACGAGGCAGTAGGTTCCACAGTGGATATGGCCGTGCAGCAGGCAGCTTACGTGAGTCTCACCGTCCTCCGTGCTGACTACTGGGGGTTTGACGATTCTATCTATCGCCACATCCCCCATGGTTACATCACTTCAGCGGGAGCTCACTTCACCCTCTACGACAACCTGGATGTCTACGAGCATGATAACACCAGGCTGCACACCACCGCTCAGTTTGTGAGGCACAGTGACGCTGTTGCCACCACACTTTCTCAGTAGTTAGCCTCAGTCAGGGAGCAGCTCTACCTTTCTTTGACTCGTCTGGCGACGTACACCACAGACTTTGTTGGAGATGAGCGCTTTACACGTTTCCATCAGACAGTTGGACGTAGTTTGCCAGATGCTGGAGGTTACGAGCCGATCAGAGGTCCACTCCTCAACCTCGGAGCTGGTTACACTGGGATTCCACGCTTTGGAGCACAGGGAGACGACGCTTTCTACTTCACCACACCGAGAGTTGCTCTCACAGCAGTCCCGATCTACGTGGATCGTCGTTCTACCTACTTCCGTGGGATTCCTCCTCACCGTATCTCTCGTCGTACTACTCACCGCCGTCCTGCGTGATGAGCATGGGAGTACCGATGTATCCATTCCTAGCTATGTTTAGTCATCCTTTGCCTTTCGAACCATGTATTGGTGTGTTGGATATTCTGATGTATTTGAACAGGTGATGATGTACCTGTTGGTTATCTATTCATGCGTCGGAATAATCTATCTTTCGGTTACCAAGTCTATCCTTTTCTGTTGTTGTGCTAAAATGCATGTCTATTCCAGATGCCGCCAACAAGGAGCAACCCGCCTGAACCACCTCCGCTCACTGAGCTGTTGACTCAGATGAATCAGGTCGTGGCTCAGATGGCCCAGATCCAGGCTAACCAGCACAACAACCAGAATGCTCCGCGAGTCAGCATCAAGGAGTTTCTGAGTATGGATCCGAGAGCTTTCGTGGCAACACGTGAGCCTCTGGATGCTGATGACTGGATCAAGGAGATGGACAGGGCTCTGGACATTGCTCATGTTGCTGAGGAAGATAAGGTCAAGTATGCCACCTACCTACTGAAGGGTCAGGCAGCTACCTGGTGGGAGAACTACCAGACCATGAGAGCTGGCTATCCTATCACCTGGGGATGTTTCAAGGATGCCTTCCTGAAGCACCACATCCCAGATGGTCTCATGGAAAGGATGCGTGAGGAGTTTTGCTCTCTCAAGCAGGGCAAGCTGGACGTCATTGGCTACCAGAACGAGTTCAATCGTCTCGCTCGATACGCTGGTGATGAGGTGTCCACTGAGACTAAGAAGATGGCAAGGTTCCCCCGAGGTTTTAACCCGGAACTGAAGTACGCTCTCACCAACATCAAGTGCAAGGACTTCAAGGAGCTCGTGACCACCGCGCTCAATGAGGAAAATGGGCGCAAGGCGTTCGAAGAGTCCCGCAAGCACTCACGTGAGGGTGGTTCCTCCTCCAACATGACCACCCCTCCGCAGAAGCGCCGCATCTGGGTGCCAAATGCTGCTGTCACTCGGGCTCCATATGCCCAAGCTTCTCCAGGCTTTGCTCCCCGCCCACCCAACCCAGCTCAGATGCAGAGTCAGAGGGTTCCAATGGGGCAGCCAAGGCCAGGTCCTCCTCGTGTCGTCACTTGCTACAAGTGCAAGGATACTGGACACTATGCTGATAAGTGCACTCAGAGGCAGCTACCTCCACCTCCTCGCCCCAACACCAACCAGGCAATGGTTCGTGCCCTCTGGCTAAAGCCTTCAACTCCAACAACAGGCCTGTCGGGAGGACCGCGAGGGTGAATCATATCAAGGCCGACAAAGCTGAGGAAGCTGCTGACGTCGTTCTCGGTATATTACCCGTAAACTCTATTCCAGCTAAAGTGTTGTTTGATACCGGAGCATCACATTCTTTTGTGTCAAAGATTTTTGCAAAAGCATACAACCTAGTTCTGGTTCCGCTAAGCAATCAAATCACTGTTCACTCTCCGGGACCGCAAATGTTGACTTCCAAGATAAGTAAGGACAATCAGATCCTAATTGGAGGACGCATATTCCTTGCTTCACTCATGTTGCTGGGAAATTCTGACATTGATGTCATTCTGGGCATGGATTGGTTGAAGACCCACAAAGCAAAAATTGACTGTGCTCAAAAGTCAATAACTCTATCACACCCTTCAGGCCAGATAGTCTATTCTCCATATGGATCAAGTTCTGTTAAGCTGTTCAACCTTGATGCAAAGCCTCTTCCTGCAATTGAAAATGTTCCGGTGGTTTGTGAATTCCCTGACGTCTTTCCAGAAGAGTTGCCAGGGATGCCTCCGGACAGAGCAGTTGAGTTCGTGATCGAGCTTGAACCAGGTACTGCTCCAATCTCTAAGCATCCATACAAGATAGATCCTCCTGAACTGAAATTGTTGAAGGAGAAAATCGATATGTACATGGAGAAAGGTTACATTCAGCCTAGTTCCTCCGCTTGGGGTTGCCCAACTCTGTTTGTTGCCAAGAAGGATCAAACAAAAAGACTCGTGGTTGACTATCGTCCTCTCAACGAGAAAACCATCAAAAACAAGTATCCAATTCCTCGTATCGATGATCTTTTTGATCAACTTGCTGGAGCCTCAATATTCTCAAAGTTGGACTTGAGGATGGGTTACCATCAGATAAAGATCAGAAAGGAAGATATTCCTAAGACAGCCTTCACCACTCGCTACGGTCTATATGAATACACCTTCATGTCCTTTGGTCTCACCAATGCACCGGCGACGTTCTCAAGACTCATGAATTTTGTCTTCCATGAATACCTCGACAAGTTCGTTGTGGTATATCTCGATGACATTCTAGTCTACTCAAAATCCGAGGAAGAGCATGGAGAACACCTTCGTCTCACTCTCATGAAACTTCGCGAGCATCGCCTATATGCCAAGTTCTCTAAATGTGAGTTCTGGATTCCAGAAGTTGCTTACCTTGGTCATATCATCTCTGCCAAAGGCATAGCCATTGACCCAGAAAAGGTTAAGGCAATTGTTGATTGGAAACCACCTAAGACGGTGAAGCAAGTCAGAAGTTTTCTTCGCTTGGCTAGCTATTGCCGTCGTTTCGTCCAAAACTTTTCCAAGATTGCCAAACCTCTCACTGATCTCACAAAGAAGGACAAGAAGTTCGTTTGGACCCCACAGTGTGATGAGATTTTCAATCTCCTGAAGGCTAAACTCACTTCCACCCCAGTTCTGGTTGGCCCAGATACTACCAAACCTTTCCAGATATTCTGCGATGCATCTCTCCAAGGTCTAGGAGCAGTTCTTATGCAAGAACGTCAAGTTGTGGCTTATGCTTTCGTCAGTTGAATGCACATGAGCAAAACTATCCCACTCATGACCTAGAACTTGCAGCAGTTGTGTTTGCCCTCAAGAAATGGAGACAATACTTGTTGGGTAACAAAACTGAAATCTTTTCCGATCATAAGAGTCTGAAATACATCTTCACTCAGCCAGATCTAAACCTCAGGCAAAGGAGATGGATTGAAAAGATTAAAGACTTTGATCTCACCATTTCTTACACTCCAGGCAAGGCTAATGTTATGGCCGACGCTCTCAGTCGCAAATCCTATTGCAATAATCTCATGATCATGGAAAGCCAACCTCCACTTCACGAAGAATTCCAGAAGCTGAACCTTGGTCTTGTCCCTCAAGGTTACCTTGCTAGCTTGACAGCCAGTCCAACTCTCGAGGACAAGATTCGTTCTGAACAACTTCGTGATACTGAAATCAAGAAGATGGTAGAGCATATCAAAGAAGGCAATGATAAATTCAAGTCCTTCTCAATTGATGACAAGGGAACTGTGTTCTTCGAAGGACGCATTGCAGTTCCTCAGATTCAAAGTCTCAAAGATGTCATTCTCAAGGAGGCTCATGAAACTCCTCTCTCCATCCACCCTGGAAGTACAAAGATGTACCAGGATCTTAAGAATCTGTATTGGTGGCCTGGCATGAAACGTGAAATTGCTCAATACGTTTCTGAATGCGACGTTTGTCAACGTGTTAAGGCAGTCCATCAGAAAATAGCCGGTCTACTTCAACCTCTGAAAATTCCTGAATGGAAGTGGGACATGATTGAAATGGACTTCGTTACTGGTTTTCCAAAGTCCAAAAAGGGCAACGATGCAATCTTTATTGTTATTGATCGTCTCACTAAGGTAGCTCACTTCTTTGCTGTCAAGGAAACTATCTCAGCTAGCCAGTTAGCAGAGCTCTACACAGCAAAGATTGTTCCTCTTCATGGTGTTCCATTGGAAATAAGCTCAGACCGTGGAAGTATCTTCACTTCTCATTTCTGGAAAAGCTTTCAAGAAGCATTGGGCACCAAACTTCTGTTCAGCACAGCTTATCACCCTCAGTCTCAAGGGCAAGTCGAAAGAGTCAATCAGATTCTCGAGGATATGCTCAGAGCATGTGGTCTCTCCTTTGGCATGAAATGGGAGGATTGCCTTCCATATGCTGAATTCTCCTACAACAACAGCTTCCAGGCAAGCCTAGGCATGGCACCATTTGAGGCATTGTATGGCCGCAGATGCAGGAGTCCAATCAATTGGTCTGGAGCTGGTGAACGTTCACTCTTAGGCCCACATTGTTAAGGAAGCCGAGGAGAAAGTTCGTATCATTCGTGACAATCTCAAGATTGCTCAGTCTCATCAGAAGAGCTACTATGACAGCAAGCACAGGGATATGATCTATGCACCTGGTGACAAGGCATATCTCCGTGTAACTCCCCTCAGAGGCACTCATCGTTTTGGTGTGAAAGGAAAGCTTGCACCAAGATACATTGGTCCTTTCAACATTCTCTCAAGGCGGGCAGAAAATGCTTATCGTCTTGAACTTCCAGAAAAGCTATCCAAGGTGCACGATGTGTTCCACGTGTCACAGCTCAAGAAGTGTTTCAAAGATCCAGATCGTGCAGTTGATCATGATTCCATTGAACTGCAAGATGACCTATCTTATGAGGAGCACCCTATTCGTATTCTCGATGAGACCGAGCGTAAGACTCGCAACAAGAGCACCAAGTTCTTGAAGGTGCAGTGGTCGCATCATTCCGATAAAGAGGCAACGTGGGAGACCGAAGAGGATCTTCACAAGAAGTATCCGGACCTTTTCGTTTCTCAGTAAGGAATCTCAGGGCGCGATTCCTTCAAGGGGGGCGTTTTGTAACATCCCAAGTATGAAAATACCCCTAGAATGTTTGTTTTCATGTTTAATTAAAGTATTGCATCATGTCATCATGTTTATTTCATTGGTTGCATTTGTTTACTATTTTGTTTTGCATCTGTTCTTAATTGTTTTCACATTTGAAATTCAACTTATTTCCAAACTTCATTTCATACTTGCTCTGTTACAACATTTGAAATAAAAGTCTCAAATAAAAACAACCCACTTGTTTTCATATTATTCCATATTGATCAACAAATAAAATGGTGCTTTTTATTTTCACTAATTAATTCCAAATTGGTTTCAAATTCAAAGCAAATCATCAACAGCACATAATTTGAAAGTTATAAAAGTACCACACAAATTATAATCATAATTGTTCTATTTAATCAGTAGGGGTCACCCTAATAAAAACCTTGTTTTCAATACTAATTCATTAATTACCAAATTACTCAATTTCAAACCAAAAACATACAAACAGAACCCAATTTGAAATTATAAAAATAATAACCAAAACATTTTATACTCTTTGTTACCAATTAAATCATTTGGGTCACTCTATTAAAGTGTTGGTTTTAATAATCATTTTAAATATTCAAAATCATCTAAATTGGTTTAATTAACAAACATCAAATAAAATTTGAATTTTCAAAAACCTAAGTTGCCAACTGATAGATATTGAGCTAACAATCCCACCTGATTTTTTCCCTAAATTTTTTAAAGCTCAAAATCCTACCAATTGCTTCCATTTTCTTTTGCTACAAAAAAAAACAGAAAAATGAAAAATATAAAAGAAGCAAACGGACGCGCGCGCAGCACCTAACTAACCGGCCCAACCCACCTAAGCCTCTACCTCGCGCGCAGCCAGCCCGCCTGGCCCGGTACCGTTTCGGCGATCTTTTCCCCATCGTCTTCCTTCGTACGGCGCACATCCGCCGCGCCACGTCGCCGTACGGCCACCCCCGACGGCCAGGAGAACCCCGCGGGCCCTATTTAACCCCCCCTAGGGCACAGCGAGCCACCCTAGGCTAACCCTAGGTCTCTCTCCCTTCGAGGCGCCGCCGTTTTCCTCTCCTCGGCGCGTTTCCCTCTCTGCTGTCATCTCGCCGGAGTCGTCCGTTCTGAACCTCCGACCACCACATACGCCATGGCCCGCCACCGTCCTTCCTTGCTACGGGAAACGAACCGTTGTTCCCTCCTCTCCCTCGTCAACACTTTCTCAGCCTCGGTAAGCCTCTGTTTTGACGCCGCGGTCATCGACATCTCCGGCCACCGTGGCGCCATCCCTGAACCCGTGGTCGTCGTCATCGTTGCAGGGCCCCTCGTCGCTATCTGATCGCTGGGATCGACTCGCCACCACCTCCTCCTCCGATTGGACACGGCAGCCGTCGCGGAGACTCGCCCCACCATCGCCGCCGTCCACGGAGCTGTCGCTGCTGACGCCGTCGATTCGTCACCGAGCCGCTGCAACCACAACAACGGTGGTGAGCGCCACCGTCTCCTCCTCCACTCTGTCACCCTCTCCGTGCACGCACTGCACACGCTTCAGCACACCCCAGATCACCGCAGCAACGGGCTCGAGCACACGGTGATCGTCGACGGCGCCGCTCCGTTCACTGTCGAAGTTCAGGCAAAGTTTTGTTCTTCAGAAAATTTAGATCCACGTTGTAACCTTATCCTCACTGCGCGTGGGTTACTGACAAACGAACGCAAACAGCGCACTGGTTCAGAGCACAGCAGCGCGAGCGAGAGGTGCAGGGATCGAGTCCTGCTCCTCGCACGGGATAAATCCCAAACCTTTTTTTCGCCGCAGCGCTGACAGGGAGGGCCCCCTGTCAGCCTCCCTGGTAGCCACGCAAGCGCACGGTCCCCCTGGGCCCCCCTGGCAGCGACTGGGGTAGGGTACTGTGCGGTGTAACATGTTTTTCTAACATTTCTGTTTTAATCCAAGTCCTTTTATTTAGCAGATTGGTCCTGGTTTTAAAAACCTTATAACTTTTATTTTATAACTCTAAATAATGAAAATAAAATATGCACACTAATCTAAATTTAATTCTCTACCCATTGGTATCATTTGTTTCCTGTTTTGAAATTTCAAAATGCAATTCAAATTTGAATTCAAATAATTCAATTGCAATTTGATAAAATTCATAAGTAATTCATACTAATTCAAATAATGCAAATAAAATATGTTTTCCATGCTATTTCAAATAACCTTTTCAATATAAATTTGTTTCATGGTTGAATAATTTAAATTGCCTAAATAATTTAAACCTTGTTTAATTCATTTAAATTTTGCTAAAATCATAACTTGCTCAAAATAAATTATTTTTGAACATGCAAAATATGCTTTCAAACTAGAAAAGTATGAACTTTTCAAATATGAGTTTGAATCTATGTTTTGAACAAATAAAATTCAAATAAAATGCAAACTTGTTTTAAATTCATTTAAAACTTGTTTAATATTGTTTAAGTCATAATAAATTCACCCTAATTCCTTTTTCAATATTTGAAACATGTAATCCAACTAAAATTTTGTATTATTTTCAAATATGAATTTTGTTATTTGTTTTGAACACTTTAAATTGATGAAAACAACAAATGCTTGGGTGACATGTTTAAGTAACCCAAAAATTTCCAAACTTAATAAATAATTTCCAAACTTGTTAAATTCCTTTTCCACTTGCATCTATTGTTGTTATTATGTTGTTATCATCATGCATGCATCATGGTAATAAATTCTCACATGGTAATTAAATTGTAGATCATTTGTTTCCACCTTAATCCCTGGACCTTTTCCATATGCAATCTCATTGCATAGGGGTCCAGTTAAAATTGTGTTACCATGTTAACTAGTTTATTTTGATGCATCTATTAAATTGACATGCATCATCCCATGATTGTGCACTATGCCATGATAATGATTGTTTAGATTTCTGTCTTGTTTGTTTGCTTCTTCTCGAATAGACGACGACGTTGAGACAGACGATCTTTACAGCACCCCTTCTGAGGATCTAGCTCAGTACCCGGCTGCTGAGTTTGCAGGCAAGTTATCACTCACATGAACCACTGTGTTCCTCTCAACATTGGTTACCGATACTTTCCGTTGTCTATTTTAGCCTTAGTAGTAGTTGTTTCTGTTACGAACCTATCACATGAATCCTTTAACCCTGATATTGCCTCACCACCACTCCTACAACCCTATTGATTGAGCCAGTGTCTTACTAGCATGCTTAGGTTGTTTTGCTCGAGTCTGTTACCCGTTACTTTCTGTTACTATTCCATTATGTTCTGGGGGGCTCGATGTTTAATCAATCAATCATGCTAATATTATTGTTAAATAATAATTTGATGATAAGGCACCGGCAGGAGGCCCTGTGTGGTTTTGAGGCCTGCTAGTGTCGACCCTAATAGGAAAAGGGTCTTGTCTACTGATCCATGATGAGCGCACTACCCGCATGTGGGAAGCGAGTATGGGCGCCCCCCTCAATTTGATTCGATTCGCATCTCGTCCAAATCATCTCATTTAGTTCGTGTTTTCCATTTGTCGCATGCATGTTTTTGCGAGCACAGCGCTGGGTGGAACTTTTGTAGTCGGCATATAGGGGGACACGTTCTTAGAGTGCTATGAGGGTCCATTTTCTTCTGGGCTTGATTAGCCGTGCGCCCAAGGTGCTTTGGGCTTGATGCGAAGAAGAGTTGAGTTGTGTTGAGTGCCCCGCTTGTGGGAGGCATCCCATCTGGCGGGTTATTCATACGTGTACGGCCAAATTGGTGCAACCCTGCAGGGATAATCTTCTCGAGAAGCCGTGTTTTCCGCGGTTATGGTTAACTTGGTGAAAGTACTGGCTAACAAGTACTCAGGACAACTTAAACCTAATGACTCACAATCTCACCCCTTGATTAACAACTTGACTAGTAATAGGATTATTGACACAATAACCTGATTCATCTTTAATCCAACTGTGTGAGTTATCCTCGGATTGCTTCTTTGGATAAGGGGCGAGATCCAGGATGGGTTTGTTTGAAGTTATCTTTCAGTTGGTTACAATACTCGATCTTATCTTCTTTCTGTTAGCCGGAAGTGGTACAATCTCTGTAGTTGGTTAGCGCAGCCAGTTGCAGCATCTTTTATATCCCCTTTCTTCCGTTGAACCCAAGGCATCCGTGCTTGGTGTTGACGGGCTACACTTTGGTGAACTGTGAGTCATGCTTGCCAGTACGTCTATGTACTGACCCCTTTGGGGCTGTGGTTTCCGCAGACTACGCTTACGAGGATCCAGGTGACGGCTACTACGTGGAGTTTGACGAGGCTGCTGACGAGTAGTTAGCGGACCCGGGCAGGATCCGAGACAGCGTGGATGGGCACCGTCTTTATTTCAGTTTCCGGCTTCTTAAGCCTATTTGGATTTGTCTGTACTCAGACCCCTTTGAATGCTTCCGCTGAGATGTAATGATGTTATGTTGGGACATGTGTTCTCTGGATGATTGTATTTGCTATTCTCTGCCCTAGTGAGGGCCAGTTGCACTTATTTCAATCTTTTGTGTCTTAGAGATATGTTGTGCTATCATTCTGTTACAAACCGTTGACGTACCATGTGTGTATGGTATGAAGTACGTCAATGGTAGTGTCCTGATTTCTATGGGATAGTTTACGTCGACGCTGAACAGATAGGGGTTGGTTGTCACACATACGTGTGTTGGCCTACTCGTAAGAGGACGCGGGTGCCGGTAAGCCCCGTAATCCAATCTACTACTGTTCAACGGAACGGCGAGTATCCTTTAGAAGTCCGGGTGCGACAGGCGTGCACTTTGAAAGCTAGGTACTTTATCTGGTGATAACATCTGTTATCTTTCCTCAACTGGACACACAATTTTGATATATAGTGGAGTTAGTGGAATGGATCTTCTAATCAAAAGGCTAAATTCGCTTACACTTCTAGCTATGCATGTAGATTTGGTTGCTGAAACTACTTCATTTTTTTTCGACAAAATATGTGTGAAGGACAGTTGATGCAATGGCGCATCATAAACCCCAAATTCACTACTCCCTCCGATCCATAAAAAGTGTCACTCACTAAGTATAAAGTTTGTACAAGCTTAGTACAAAATGAGCGACACTTTTTATGGATCGGAGGGAGTATCTATTATGCCATTTGGTTTGGACCCTACTGGGAGGAAAAATTAATTTTCTGATTACACAATCTCATAGTAAATTTGTGGTTAGAATAATACGGTAGTTACTGAAAAGTCACTTTTCGGCAAGTAAACTTGAATAAACTGGCTTTAAAATTGAAACGTGAGGAACCAATAGTATTGCAAGAGGAAGCAAAATGTTCTGATTTTCTGCCCTTTGGCCGACTCTGTTATTTAGAAAAGTAGACTTACTAAATACTACAAAATATCATAATTTCATCATCTTAGCCTCCACTATTCAGCCAGGCGTGCACTTTCAAACCTAGCTACTTTATCTGGTGATAACATCTATTATCTTCCCTCAACTGGACACACAATTTTGATATATACTGGAGATAGTGGAATGGATCTTCTAATCAAAAGGCTAAATTCGCTTACACTTCTAGCTATGCATGTAGATTTGGTTGCTGAAACTACTTCATTTTTTTTTCGACAAAAGATGTGTGAAGGACAGTTGATGCAATGGCGCATCATAAACCCCAAACTCACTATCTATTATGCCATTTGGTTTGGACCCTACTAGGAGGAAAAATTAATTTTCGGATTACATAATCTTTAGTAAATTTGTGGTTAAAATAATACGGTAGTTACTCAAAAGACACTTTTCGGCAAGTAAAGTTGAATAAACTGGCTTTGAAATTGAAACGTTAGGAACCAATAGTATTGCAAGAGGAAGCAAAATGTTCTGATTTCCTGCCCTTTGGCCCACTCAGTTATTTAGAAAAGTAGACTTACTAAATACTACAAAACATCATAATTTCATCAGCTTAGCCTCCACTGTTCAGCCAGGCGTGCACTTTGAAAGCTTGGTACTTTATCTGGTGATAACATTTGTTATCTTCCCTCAACTGGACACACAATTTTGATATACAGTGGAGATAGTGGAATGGACCTTCTAATCAAAAGGCTAAATTCGCTTACACTTCTAGCTATCCATGTAGATTTTGTTGCTGAAACTACTTCAGTTTTTTTTTGACAAAAGATGTGTGAAGGACAGTTGACGCAATGGCGCATCATAAACCCCAAACTCACTATCTATTATGCCATTTGGTTTGGACCCTACTGGGAGGAAAAATTAATTTTCTTATTACACAATCTTATAGTAAATTTGTGGTTAAAATAATACGGTAGTTACTGAAAAGACACTTTTCGGCAAGTAAAGCTGAATAAACTAGCTTTGAAATTGAAACGTGAGGAACCAATAGTATTGCAAGAGGAAGCAAAATGTTCTGATTTTCTGCCCTTTGGCCCACTCAGCTATTTAGAAAAGTAGACTTACTAAATACTACAAAACATCAGAATTTCATCATCTTAGCCTCCACTGTTCAGCCAGGCATGCACTTTGAAAGCTAGGTACTTTATCTGGTGATAACATCTGTTATCTTCCCTCAACTGGACACACAATTTTGATATATAGTGGAGATAGTGGAATGGATCTTCCAATCAAAAGGCTAAATTCGCCTACACTTCTAGCTATGCATGTAGATTTGGTTGCTGAAACTACTTCATTTTTTTTCGACAAAATATGTGTGAAGGACAGTTGATGCAATGGCGCATCATAAACCCCAAATTCACTACTCCCTCCGATCCATAAAAAGTGTCACTCACTAAGTATAAAGTTTGTACAAGCTTAGTACAAAATGAGCGACACTTTTTATGGATCGGAGGGAGTATCTATTATGCCATTTGGTTTGGACCCTACTGGGAGGAAAAATTAATTTTCTGATTACACAATCTCATAGTAAATTTGTGGTTAGAATAATACGGTAGTTACTGAAAAGTCACTTTTCGGCAAGTAAACTTGAATAAACTGGCTTTAAAATTGAAACGTGAGGAACCAATAGTATTGCAAGAGGAAGCAAAATGTTCTGATTTTCTGCCCTTTGGCCGACTCTGTTATTTAGAAAAGTAGACTTACTAAATACTACAAAATATCATAATTTCATCATCTTAGCCTCCACTATTCAGCCAGGCGTGCACTTTCAAACCTAGCTACTTTATCTGGTGATAACATCTATTATCTTCCCTCAACTGGACACACAATTTTGATATATACTGGAGATAGTGGAATGGATCTTCTAATCAAAAGGCTAAATTCGCTTACACTTCTAGCTATGCATGTAGATTTGGTTGCTGAAACTACTTCATTTTTTTTTCGACAAAAGATGTGTGAAGGACAGTTGATGCAATGGCGCATCATAAACCCCAAACTCACTATCTATTATGCCATTTGGTTTGGACCCTACTAGGAGGAAAAATTAATTTTCGGATTTCATAATCTTTAGTAAATTGTGGTTAAAATAATACGGTAGTTACTCAAAAGACACTTTTCGCAAGTAAAGTTTGAATAAACTGGCTTGAAATTGAAACGTTAGGAACCAATAGTATTGCAAAGGATGCAAATGTTCTGATTTCCTGCCCTTTGGCCCACTCAGTTATTTAGAAAAGTAGACTTACTAAATACTACAAAACATCTTAATTTCATCAGCTTAGCCTCCACTGTTCAGCCGGCGTGCACTTTGAAAGCTTGGTACTTTATCTGGTGATAACATTTGTTATCTTCCTCAACTGGACACACAATTTTGATATTAGTGGAGATAGTGGAATGGACCTTCTAATCAAAGGCTAAATTCGCTTACACTTCTAGCTATCCATGTAGATTTGGTTGCTGAAACTACTTCTGTTTTTTTTTGACAAAAGATGTGTGAAGGACAGTTGACGCAATGGCGCATCATAAACCCCAAACTCACTATCTATTATGCCATTTGGTTTGGACCCTACTGGGAGGAAAAATTAATTTTCTTATTACACAATCTTATAGTAAATTTGTGGTTAAAATAATACGGTAGTTACTGAAAAGACACTTTTCGGCAAGTAAAGCTGAATAAACTAGCTTTGAAATTGAAACGTGAGGAACCAATAGTATTGCAAGAGGAAGCAAAATGTTCTGATTTTCTGCCCTTTGGCCCACTCAGTTATTTAGAAAAGTAGACTTACTAAATACTACAAAATATCATAATTTCATCATCTTAGCCTCCACTGTTCAGCCAGGCGTGCACTTTGAAATCTAGGTACTTTATCTGGTGATAACATCTATTATCTTCCCTCAACTGGACACACAATTTTGATATATACTGGAGATAGTGGAATGGATCTTCTAATCAAAAGGCTAAATTCGCTTACACTTCTAGCTATGTATGTAGATTTGGTTGTTGAAACTACTTCATTTTTTTCGACAAAAGATGTGTGAAGGACAGTTGATGCAATGACGCATCATAAACCCCAAACTCACTATCTATTATACCATTTGGTTTGGACCCTACTGGGAGGAAAAATTAATTTTCTGATTACGCCATCTTATAGTAAATTTGTGGTTAAAATAATACGGTAGTTACTGAAAAGACACTTTTCGGCAAGTAAAGTTGAATAAATTGGCTTTGAAATTGAAACGTGAGGAACCAATAGTATTGCAAGAGGAAGCAAAATGTTCTGATTTTCCGCCCTTTGGCTCACTAAGTTATTTAGAAAAGTAGACTTACTAACTACTACAAAATATCATAATTTCATTATCTTACCCTCCACTGTTCAGCCAGGCGTGCACTTTGAAACCTAGGTAATTTATCTGGTGATAACATCTATTATCTTCCCTCAAATGGACACACAATTTTGATATATACTGGAGATACTGGAATGGATCTTCTAATCAAAAGGCTAAATTCGCTTACACTTCTAGCTATCCATGTAGATTTGGTTGCTGAAACTACTTCGGTTTTTTTTTTGATAAAAAATGTGTGAAGGACAGTTGAGGCAATGGCGCATCATAAACCCCAAACTCACTATCTATTATGCCATTTGGTTTGGACCCTACTGGGAGGAAAAATTAATTTTCTGATTACACAATCTTATAGTAAATTTGTGGTTAAAATAATACGGTAGTTACTGAAAAGACACTTTTCGGCAAGTAAAGTTGAATAAACTGGCTTTAAAATTGAAACATGTGGAACCAATAGTATTGCAAAAGGAAGCAAAATGTTCTGATTTTCTGCCCTTTGGCCCACTCAGTTATTTAGAAAAGTAGACTTACTAAATACTACAAAACATCATAATTTCATCATCTTTGCCTCCACTGTTCAGCCAGGCATGCACTTTGAAAGCTAGGTACTTTATCTGGTGATAACATCTGTTATCTTTCCTCAACTGGACACACAATTTTGATATATAGTGGAGATAGTGGAATGGATCTTCTAATCAAAAGGCTAAATTTGCTTACACTTCTAGCTATGCATGTAGATTTGGTTGCTGAAACTACTACATTTTTTTCGACAAAATATGTGTGAAGGACAGTTGATGCAATGGCGCATCATAAACGCCAAATTCACTACTCCCTCCGATCCATAAAAAGTGTCACTGACTTAGTATAAAGTTTGTACTAGCTTAGTACAAAATGAGCGACACTTTTTATGGATCGGAGGGAGTATCTATTATGCCATTTGGTTTGGACCCTACTGGGAGGAAAAATTAATTTTCTGATTACACAATCTTATAGTAAATTTGTGGTTAAAATAATACGGTAGTTACTGAAAAGACACTTTTCGGCAAGTAAACTTGAATAAACTGGCTTTGAAATTGAAACGTGAGGAACCAATAGTATTGCAAGAGGAAGCAAAATGTTCTGATTTTCTTCCCTTTGGCTCACTCACTTATTTAGAAAAGTAGACTTACTAAATACTAGAAAATATCATAATTTCATCATCTTAGCCTCCACTGTTCAGCCAGGTATGCACTTTGAAACCTAGGTACTTTATCTGGTGATAACATCTATTATCTTCCCTCAACTGGACACACAATTTTGATATATACTGGAGATAGTGGAATGGATCTTCTAATCAAAAGGCTAAATTCGCTTACACTTCTAGCTATGCATGTAGATTTGGTTGCTGAAACTACTTCATTTTTTTCGACAAAAGATGTGTGAAGGACAGTTGATGCAATGGCGCATCATAAACGCCAAACTCACTATCTATTATGCCATTTGGTTTGGACCCTACTAGGAGGAAAAAATTAATTTTCGGATTACATAATCTTTAGTAAATTTGTGGTTAAAATAATACGGTAGTTACTGAAAAGACACTTTCCGGCAAGTAAAGTTGAATAAAGTGGCTTTGAAATTGAAACGTAAGGAATCAATAGTATTGCAAGAGGAAGCAAAATGTTCTGATTTTCTGCCCTTTGGCCCACTCAGTTATTTAGAAAAGTAGACTTACTAAATACTACAAAACATCATAATTTCATCATCTTAGCCTCCATTGTTCAGCCAGGCGTGCACTTTGAAAGCTTGGTACTTTATCTGGTGATAACATCTGTTATGTTCCCTCAACTGGACACACAATTTTGATATATAGTGGAGATAGTGGAATGGACCTTCTAATCAAAAGGCTAAATTCGCTTACACTTCTAGCTATCCATGTAGATTTGGTTGCTGAAACTACTTCAGTTTTTTTTTTTGACAAAAGATGTGTGAAGGACAGTTGACGCAATGGCGCATCATAAACCCCAAACTCACTATCTATTATGCCATTTGGTTTGGACCCTACTGGGAGGAAAAATTAATTTTCTGATTACACAATCTTATAGTAAATTTGTGGTTAAAATAATACGGTAGTTACTGAAAAGACACTTTTCGGCAAGTAAAGTTGAATAAATTGGCTTTGAAATTGAAACGTGAGGAACCAATAGTATTGCAAGAGGAAGCAAAATGTTCTGATTTTCTGCCCTTTGGCCCACTCAGTTATTTAGAAAAGTAGACTTACTAAACACTACAAAATATCATAATTTCATCATCTTAGCCTCCACTGTTCAGCCAGGCGTGCACTTTGAAACCTAGGTACTTTATCTGGTGATAACATCTATTATCTTCCCTCAACTGGACACACAATTTTTATATATACTGGAGATAGTGGAACGGATCTTCTAATCAAAAGGCTAAATTCGCTTACACTTCTAGCTATGTATGTAGATTTGGTTGCTGAAACTACTTCATTTTTTTTCGACAAAAGATGTGTGAAGGACAGTTGATGCAATGGCGCATCATAAACCCCAAACTCACTATCCATTATACCATTTGGTTTGGACCCTACTGGGAGGAAAAATTAATTTTCTGATTACACCATCTTATAGTAAATTTTTGTGGTTAAAATAATACGGTAGTTAATGAAAAGACACTTTTCGGCAAGTAAAGTGGAATAAACTGGCTTTGAAATTGAAACGTGAGGAACCAATAGTATTGCAAGAGGAAGCAAAATGTTCTGATTTTCTGCCCTTTGGCTCACTAAGTTATTTAGAAAAGTAGACTTACTAAATACTACAAAATATCATAATTTCATCATCTTAACCTCCACTATTCAGCCAGGCGTGCACTTTGAAACCTAGGTACTTTATCTGGTGGTAACATCTATTATCTTCACTCAAATGGACACACAATTTTGATATATACTGGAGATAGTGGAATGGATCTTCTAATCAAAAGGCTAAATTCGCTTACACTTCTAGCTATGCATGTAGATTTGGTTGCTGAAACTACTTCATTTTTTTTTCCACAAAAGATGTGTGAAGGATAGTTGATGCAATGGCGCATCATAAACCCCGAACTCGCTATCTATTATGCCATTTGGTTTGGACCCTACTGGGAGGAAAAATTAATTTTCTGATTACACAATCTTATAGTAAATTTTTGGTTAAGATAATACGGTAGTTACTGAAAAGACACTTTTCGGCAAGTAAAGTTGAATAAACTGGCTTTAAAATTGAAACGTGAGGAACCAATAGTATTGCAAGAGGAAGCAAAATGTTCTGATTTTCTGCCCTTTGGCTCACTCAGTTATATAGAAAAGTAGACTTACTAAATACTACAAAATATCATAATTTCATCATCTTAGCCTCCACTGTTCAGCCAGGCGTGCACTTTGAAACCTAGGTACTTTATCTGGTGATAACATCTATTATCTTCCCTGAACTGGACACACAATTTTGATATATACTGGAGATAGTGGAATGGATCTTCTAATCAAAAGGCTGAATTCGCTTACACTTCTAGCTATGCATGTAGATTTGGTTGCTGAAACTACTTAATTTTTTTTCGGCAAAAGATGTGTGAAGGACAGTTGATGCAATGGCGCATCATAAACCCCAAACTCACTATCTATTATGCCATTTGGTTTGGACCCTACAGGGAGGAAAAATTAATTTTCTGATTACATAATCTTTAGTAAATTTGTGTTTAAAATAATACGGTGGTTACTGAAAAGACACTTTTCGGCAAGTAAAGTTGAATAAACTGGCTTTGAAATGGAAACGTGAGGAACCAATAGTATTTCAAGAGGAAGCAAAATGTTATGATTTTCTGCCCTTTGGCCCACTCAGTTATTTAGAAAAGTAGACTTACTAAATACTACAAAACATCATAATTTCATCATCTTAGCCTCCACTGTTCAGCCAGACGTGCACTTTGAAACCCAGGTACTTTTATCTGGTGATAACATATGTTATCTTCCCTCAACTGGACACACAATTTTGATATATAATGGAGATAGTGGAATGGATCTTCTAATCAAAAGGCTAAATTCGCTTACACTTCTAGCTATGCATGTAGATTTCGTTTCTAAAACTACTTCATTTTTTTCGACAAAAGATGTGTGAAGGACAGTTGATGCAATGGCACATCATAAACCCTAAAGTCACTATCTATTATGACATTTGGTTTGGACCCTACTGGGAGGAAAAATTAATTTTCTAATTACACAATATTATTGTAAATTTTTGGTTAAAATAATACGGTGTATGATGAATAAGACACTTTTCGGAAGTAAAGTTGAATAAACTGGCTTTGAAATTGAAACGTGATGAACCAATAGTATTGCAAGAGGAAGCAAAATGTTCTGCTTTTCTACCCTCTGGCCCACTCAGTTATTTAGAAAAGTAGACTTACTAAATACTACAAAACATCAGAATTTCATCATCTTAGCCTCCACTGTTTATCCAGGCGTGCACTTTGAAACCTTGGTACTTTATCTGGTGATAACATTTGTTATCTTCCCTCAACTGGACACAAAATTTTTGATATATAGTGGAATAGTGGATGGATCTTCTAATCAAAAGGCTAATTCTCTTACACTTCGAGTATGCCATGTAGATTTGGTTGCCGAACCTATAGTAAAACCCCAGTTTAGTACACCAACTTGACGCGGATGTGCTCTTTGGTCACTAAGTTGCAAAACGTGAAATTCAGGTCACGAAGTTGCCACATGCGAGCACTTTGGTCACTCCGTTATGTGGCAGTCTATTTTTTTGTGAATCGCCCCCCGGATTTTTAAATTTTTTACAAATTCCCCCCTAAAAGGTAAACAAAAAACAATTGAAAATGACATAGGAATTGGAATAAATAAAAATTCATGGGGCGATTCATAAATAACCCAGTCTGCCACGTCACAAAGTGACAAAAAAACGCTCGCGTTTGGCATCTTCGTGACCTGAAATTCACGTTTCACAACTTAGTGAGCAAAGCGCACATTCACGTCAAGTTGATGTACTAAATTGGGGTTTTACTCCTTAAACTACTTTAAAAAAATTCGACAAAAGATGTGTGAAGGACAGTTGATGCAATGGCACATCATAAACCCCAAACTCACTATCTATTATGCCATTTCGTTTGGACCCTACTGGGAGGAAAATTAATTTGTTGATTACACAATATTATAGTAAATTTGTGGTTAAAATAATACGGTAGTTACTGAAAAGACACTTTTCGGCAAGTAAAGTTGAATAAACTGACTTTGAAATTGAAACGTGATGATCCAATAGTATTGCAAGAGGAAGCAAAATGTTCTGCTTTTCTGCCCTTTGGCCCACTCAGTTATTTAGAAAAGTAGACTTACTAAATACTACAAAACATTATAATTTCATCATCTTAGCCTCCACTGTTCATCCAGGCGTGCACTTTGAAACCTAGGTACTTTATCTGGTGATAACATTTGTTATCTTCCCTCAACTGGACACAAAATTTTGATATATAGTGGAGATAGTGGAATGGATCTTCTAATCAAAAGGCTAAATTCGCTTACACTTCTAGCTATGCATGTACATTTGGTTGTTGAAACTAGAGTAAAACCCCAGTTTAGTACACCAACTTGACGCGGATGTGCGCTTTGGTCACCAAGTTGCAAAACGTGAAATTCAGGTCACGACGTTGCCACATGCGAGCACTTTGGTCACTCCGTTATGTGGCAGTCTTTTTATTTGCGAATCGCCCCCTGAATTTTTATATTTTTTACAAATTCCCCCTAAAAGGTAAACGAAAAACAATTAAAAATGACCTAGGAATTGGAATAAATAAAAATTCATGGGGCGATTCGTAAAAAAACCCAGTCCGCCACGTCACAAAGTGACCAAAACACTCGCATTTGGCAACTTCGTGACCTGAAATTCACGTTTCACAACTTGGTGACCAAAGCGCACATTCACATCCAGTTGATGTACTAAATTGGGGTTTTACTCCTGAAACTACTTCATTTTTTTCGACGAAAGATGTGTGAAGGACAGTTGATGCAATGTCACATCATAAACCCCAAACTCACTATCTATTATGCCATTTGGTTTGGCCCCGACTGGGTGGAAAAATTTATTTTCTGATTACACAATCTTATAGTAAATTTGTGGTTAAAATAATACAGTAGTTACTGAAAAGACACTTTTCGACAAGTAAAGTTGAATAAACTGGCTTTGAAATTGAAACATGAGGAACCAATAATATTGCAAAAGAAAGCAAAATGTTCTGATTTTCTGCCCTTTGGCCCACTCAGTTATTTAGAAAAGTAGACTTACCAAATACTAAAAAACATCAGAATTTCATCATCTTAGGCTCCACTGTTCATCCAGGCGTGCACTTTGAAACTTAGGTACTTTATCTGGTGATAACATCTGTTATCTTCCCTCAACTGGACACAAAATTTTGATATATAATGGAGATAGTGGAATGGATCTTCTAATCAAAAGGTAAATTCTCTTACACTTCTAGCTATGCATGTAGATTTGGTTGCTGAAACTACTACATTTTATTTTCGACAAAAGATGTGTGAAGGACAGTTGATGCAATGGGACATCATAAACCCCAAACTCACTATCTATTATGCCATTTGGTTTGGCCCCTACAGGGAGGACAAATTAATTTTCTGATTACACAATCTTATAGTAATTTGTGGTTAAAATAATACGGTAGTTACTAAAAAGACACTTTTCGGCAAGTAAAGTTGAATAAACTGGCTTTGAAATTGAAACGTGAGGAACCAATAGTATTGCAAGAGGAAGCAAAATGTTCTGCTTTTCTGCCCTTTGGCCCACTCAGTTATTTAGAAAAGTAGACTGACTAAATACTACAAAACATCAGAATTTCATCATCTTAGCCTCCACTGTTCAGCCAGGCTTGCACTTTGAAACCTAGGTACTTTATCTGGTGATAACATCTGTTATCTTCCTCAACTGGACACACAATTTGATATATAGTGGAGATTAGTGGAATGGATTCCTAATCAAAAGGCTAAATTCGCTTACAGTTCTAGCTATGCATGTAGATTTGTTGCTGAAACTACTTCATTTTTTTCCCGACAAAAGATGTGTGAAGACAGTTGATGCAATGGCGCATCATAAACCCAAACACACTATCTATTATGCCATTTGATTTGGAAACCTACTGGGAGGAAAAATTAATTTTATGATTAACACAATCTTATAGTAAATTTGTGGATAAATAATACGGTAGTTACTGAAAAGACACTTTTCGGCAAGTAAAGTTGAATAAACTGGCTTTGAAATTGAAATGTGAGAACCAATAGTATTGCAAGAGGAAGCAAATGTTCTGATTTTCTGCCCTTTGGCCCACTCAGTTATTTAGAAAGTATACTTACTAAATACTACAAAACATCTGATTTCATCATCTTAGCCTCCATTGTTCAGCCAGGCGTGCACTTTGAAACCTAGGTACTTATCTGGTGATAACATCTGTTATTTCCCTCAACTGGACTCACAATTTTGATATATAGTGGAGACAGTGGAACGGATCTTCCAATCAAAAGGCTAAATTCGCTTACCCTTCTAGCTATGCATGTAGATTTCGTTGCTGAAACTACTTCATTTTTTTTCGACAAAAGATGTGTGAAGGACAGTTGATGCAATGGCGCATCATAAACCCCAAACTCACTATCTATTATGCCATTTGGTTTTGGACCCTACGGGAGGAAAAATTAATTATTATGATTACACAATCTTATAGAAAATTTGTGGTTAAAATAATACGGATAGTTATGAAAAGACACTTTTTGGCAAGTAAAGTTGAATAAACTGGCTTTGAAATTGAAACGTGAGGAACCAATAGTATTGCAAGAGGAAGCAAAATGTTCTGATTTTTCCTTTGGCCCACTCAGTTATTTAGAAAAGAAGACTTACTAAATACTACAAAACATCAGAATTTCATCATCTTAGCCTCCACTGTTCAGCCAGGCGTGCACTTTGAAACCTATGGTACTTTATCTGGTGATATAACATCTGTTATCTTCCCTACCTGGACACACAATTTTGATATATAGTGGAGATAGGGAATGGATCTCTAATCAAAGGCTAAATTCGCTTACCTTCTAGCTATGCATGTAGATTTCGTTGCGGAAACTACTTCTTTTTTCGACAAAAGATGTGTGAAGGACAGTTGATGCAATGGGCATCATAACCCCAAACTCTATCTATTATGCCATTTGTTTGGACCCTTGGGAGGAAAAATTAATTTCTGATTACACAATCTTATAGTAAATTTTGTGGTGAAAATAATACGGTATTACTGAAAAGACACTTTCGGACAAGTAAAGTTGAATAAACTGGCTTTGAAATTGAAACGTGAGGAACCAATAGTATTGCAACAGGAAGCAAAATGTTCTGATTTTCTGCCCTTTGCCACTCTTATTTAGAAAGTAGACTTACTAAATCCTACAAAACATCAGAATTTCGTCATCTTAGCCTCCACATGTTCAGGCAGGCGTGCACTTGAAAACCTAGGTACTTTATCTGGTGATAACATCTGTTATCTTCCCTCAACTGGACACACAATTTGTTATATAGTGGAGATAGTGGAATTGATCTTCTAATCAAAAGGCTAAATTCGCTTACACTTCTAGCTATGTATGTAGATTTGGTTGCTGAAAACTTCATTTTTTTTCGACAAAAGTATGTGTGAAGGACAGTGATGCAATGCGCATAAACACCAAACTCACTATCATTATGCCATTGGTTTTGGACCCACTGGGAGGAAAAAATTAATTTTCTGATTACACATCTTATGTAAATTTGTGGTTAAAATAATACGATAGTACTGAAAAGACACTTTTAGGCAAGTAAAGTTGAATAAATGGCTTTGAAATTGAAACGCGGGAGGAACCAATAGTATTGCAAGAGGAAGAAAAATGTTCTGTTTTCTGCCCTTTGGCCCACTATTATTGAAAAGTAGACTTACGAAATACTACAAAAATCATAATTTCATAATCTTAGCCTCCACTGTTCAGCAGGCCGTGCACTTTGAAACCTAGTATTTTATCTGGTGATAAATCTGTTATCTTCCTCAACTGGACACACAATTTTGATACATAGCGGGAGATAGTGGAATGGATCTTCTAATAAAAGGATAAATTCGCTTACATTTTAGCTATGCATGTAGATTTGGTTGCTGAAACTACTTCATTTTTTTTCGACAAAAGATGTGTGAAGGACAGTTGATGCAATGGCGGCATCATAAATCCCAAACTCACTATCTATTATGCCATTTGGTTTGGACCCTACTGGGGGAAAAATTAATTTTTCTGATTACACAATCTTATAGTAATATTTGAGGTTAAAATAATATGGTAGTTACTGAAAAGACTCTTTTAGGCAAGTAAAGTTGAATAAACTGGCTTAGAAATTGAACGTGAGGAAACCAAATAGTATTGCAAGAGGAAGCAAAATGTTCTGATTTTTGCCTTTGCCCACTCAGTTATTTAGAAAAAGTAGACTTACTAAATAATACAAACATCATAATTTCATCATCTTAGCCTACCACGGTTCAGCCAGGCGTGCACTTTGAAACTAGGTACTTTATCTGGTGATAACATCAGTTATCGTCCTCAACTGGACACACAATTTTGATATATAGTGGAGATAGTGGAATGGGATCTTCTAATAAAGGCTAAATTCGCTTACAATTCTAGCTATGCATGTAGATTTGGTTGCTGAAAACTACTTCATTTTTTTCGAAAAAAGATGTGTGGAAGGACAGTGAGCAATGGCGCATCATTAAACCCCAAACTCACTATCTATTATGCCATTTGGTTTGGACCCTACTGGGAGGAAAAATTAATTTTCTGATTACACAATCTTTATACTAAATTCGTGGTTAAAATAGTACGGTAGTTACTGAAAGACACTTTTGGCAAGTAAACTTGAATAAACTGGCTTTAAAATTGAAACGTGAGAGCCAATAGTATTGCAGAGGAAGCAAAATGTTATGATTTTCTACCTTTGGTCCACTCAGTTATTTAGAAAAGTAGACTTACTAATACTACAAAACATCATAATTTCATCATCTTAGCCTCCACTGTTCAGCCAGCGTGCACTTTGAAACCTAGGTACTTTATCTGGTGATAACATCTGTTATCTTCCCTCAACTAGACACACAATTTTGATATATAGTGGAGATAGTGGAATGGATCTTCTAATCAAAAGGCTAAATTCGCTTACAATTCTAGCTATGCATGTAGATTGGTTGCTGAATACTTCATTTTTTTTTGACAAAAGATGTGTGAAGGACAGTTGATGCAATGGCGCATCAAACACCAAAACTCACTATCTATTATGCCATTTGGTTTGGACCTACTGGGGAGGAAAAATTAATTTTTGATTACACAATCTTCTAGTAAATTTGTGGTTAAATATGTAGTTACTGAAAAGAATTTTAGGCAAGTAAAGTTGAATAAACTGGCTTTGAAATTGAAACGTGAGGACCATAGTATTGCAGAGGAGAAAAATGTTCTGATATTCTGCCCTTTGGCCCACTAAGTTATTTAGAAAAGTAGACTTACTAAATACTACAGAACATAATTTCATAATCTTAGCCTCCACAGTTTCAGCCAGCCGTGCACTTTGAAACCTAGTACTTTATTTGTGATAACTCTGTTATCTTCCCTCAACTGGACACACAATTTTGATATTAGCGGAGATAGTGGAATGGATCTTCTAATCAAAAGGCTAAATTCGCTTACACTTCTAGCTATGCAGTAGATTGGTTTGCTCAAACTACTTCATTTTTTGTCGACAAAAGATGTGTGAAGGACAGTTGATTGCAATGGCGCATCATAAACCCCAAACTCACTATCTATTATGCCATTTGGTTTGGGACCTACTGGGAGGAAAAATTGAATTTTCTGATTACACAATCTTATAGTAAATTTGAGGTTAAAATAAGTACGGTAGTTACTGAAAAGACACTTTTAGGCAAGTAAAGTTGAATAAACTGGCTTTGAAATTGAAACGTGAGGAACCAATATATTGCAAGAGGAAGCAAAATGTTCTGATTTTTGCCCTTTGCCCCACTCAGTTATTTAGAAAGTAGACTTTACTAAATACTACAAAACATCATAAATTTCATCATCTTAGCCTCCACTGTTCAGCCAGGGGCACTTTGAAACCTAGGTACTTTAGATGGTGATAACATCTGTTATCTTCCCTCAATGGACACACATTCTTGATATATAGTGGGAGATAGTGGAATGGATCAAATTATTCGCTACAATTCTAGCATGCATGAGATTTGGTTGCTGAAATACTTCATTTTTTTTGACAAAAGATGTGTGAAGGACAGTTGATGCAATGGCGCATCATAAACACCAAACACTATCTATTATGCCATTTGGTTGGACCCTACTGGGAGGAAAAATTAATTCTGATTACACAATCTTAGTAATTTTGTGGTTAAAATAATATGATAGTTACTGAAAAGCTTTTAGGCAAGTAAAGTTGAATAACTGGTTTTGAAATTGAAACGCGAGGAACCAATAGTATTGCAAGAGGAAGAAAAATGTTCTGATTTTCTGCCCTTTGGCCCACTAAGTTATTTAGAAAAGGACTTACGAAATACTACACATCGAATTTCATATCTTAGCCTCAGTTCAGCCAGCCGTGCACTTTGAAACCTAGTACTTTATCTTGTGATAACATCTGTTATCTTCCCTCAACTGGACACAATTTTGATATATAGTGGAGATAGTGGAATGGATTTCTAATCAAAAGGCTAAATTCGCTTACACTTCTAGCTATGCATGTGATTTGGTTGCTCAAACTACTTCATTTTTTTCGACAAAGATGTGTGAAGGACAGTGATGCAATGGCGCATCATAAACCCCAAAACTCACTATCTATTGCCATTTGGTTTGGACCCCCTGGGAGAAAAATTTATTTCTGATTACCAATCTTATAGTAATTTGAGGTTTAAAAATAATATGGTAGTTACTGAAAAGACACTTTTAGGCAAGTAAAGTTGAATAAACTGGCTTTGAAAATTGAAACGTGAGGAACCAATATATTGCAAGAGGAAGCAAAATGTTCTGATTTTTTGCCTTTGCCCCACTCAGTTATTTAGAAAAGTAGACTTACTAAATACTACAAAACATCATAATTTCATCATCTTAGCCTCCACTGTTCAGCAGGCGTTGCACTTGAAACCTAGGTACTTAGCTGTGATAACATCTGTATCTTCCCTCAACTGGACACACAATCTTGATATATAGTGGAGATAGTGGAATGGATCTTCCTAATCAAAAGGCTAAATTCGCAATTCTGCTATGCATGATTTGGTTGCTGAAAACTTCATTTTTTTTTGACAAAAGATGTGTGAAGGACAGTTGATGCAATGGCGCATCATAAACCCCAAACTCATATCTATTATGCCATTTGGTTTGGACCCTTGGGAGGAAAAATTAATTTTCTGATTACACAATCTTATACTAAATTTGTGGTTAAAATAATACGGGTAGTTATGAAAAGACACTTTTCGGCAAGTAAAGTTGAATAATACTGGCTTTTGAAATTGAAACGTGAGAACCAATAGTATGCAGAGGAGCAAAATGTTTTGATTTTCTGCCCTTTGGCCCACTCAGTTATTTAGAAAAAGTACTTACTAAATACTACAAAACATCAGAATTTCTCATCTTAGCCTCACTGTTCAGCCATCATGCACTTGAAAACCTAGGTATTTATTGGTTGTAAACATCTGTTATCTTCCTCAAACTAGACACACAATTTTGATATATAGTGGAGATAGTGGAATGGATCTTCTAATCAAAAGGCTAAATTCACTTACACTTCTAGCTATGCATGTATGTTTTGGTTGCTGAACACTTCATTTTTTTCGACAAAAGATGTGTGAAGGACAGTTGATGCAATGGCGCATCATAAACCCCAAATCAATATTATTATGCCATTTGGTTTTGGACCTACTGGGAGGAAAATTCAATTTTCTGATTACACAATCTTATAGAAATTGAGGTTAAAATAATACGGTAGTTACTGAAAAGACATTTTTCGGCAAGTAAAGTTGAATAAACTGGCTTTGAAATTGAAACGTGAGGAACCAAGTATTGCAAGAGGAAGCAAAATGTTCTGATTTTGCCCTTTGCACCACTCAGTTATTTAGAAAAGTAGACTTACTAAATACTACAAAACATCATATTTCATCATCTTAGTCCACTGTTCGCAGGGTGCACTTTGAAACCTAGGTACTTTATCTGTGATAAATCTGTTTCTTCCTCAACTGGACACACAATTTTTTATATAGTGGAGTAGTGGAATGGATCTTCTAATTCAAAAGCTAAATTCGCTTACAATTCTAGCTATGCATGTAGATTGGGTGCTGAAACTACTCATTTTTTTTTCCGACAAAAGATGTGTGAAGGACAGTTGATGTAATGGCGCATCATAAACCCCAAACACACTATCTATTATGCCATTTGGTTTGGACCCTACTGGGAGGAAAAATCAATTTTATGATTACACAATCTTATAGTAAATTTGTGGTTAAAATAATACGGTAGTTACTGAAAAGACACTTTTCGGCAAGTAAAGTTGAATAAACTGGCTTTAAAATTGAAATGTGAGGAACCAATAGTATTGCAAGAGGAAGCAAAATGTTCTGATTTTCTGCCCTTTGGCTCAATCCGTTATTTAGAAAAGTAGACTTACTAAATACTACAAAACATCATAATTTCATCATCTTAGCCTCCACTATTCAGCCAAGCGTGCACTTTGAAACCTAGGTACTTTATCTAGTGATAACATCTGTTATCTTCCCTCAACTGGACTCACAATTTTGATATATAGTGGAGATAGTGGAATGGATCTTCTAATCAAAAGGCTAAATTCGCTTACACTTCTAGCTATGCATGTAGATTTGGTTGCTGAAACTACTTCATTTTTTTCCGACAAAAGATGTGTGAAGGACAGTTGATGCAATGGCGCATCATAAACCCCAAACACACTATCTATTATGCCATTTGGTTTGGACCCTACTGGGAGGAAAAATTAATTTTATGATTACACAATCTTATAGTAAATTTGTGGTTAAAATAATACGGTAGTTACTGAAAAGACACTTTTCGGCAAGTAAAGTTGAATAAACTGGCTTTGAAATTGAAACCTGAGGAACCAATAGTATTGCAAGAGGAAGCAAAATGTTCTGATTTTCTGCCCTTTGGCCCACTCAGTTATTTAGAAAAGTATACTTAATAAATACTACAAAACATCAGAATTTCATCATCTTAGCCTCCACTGTTCAGCCGGGCGTGCACTTTGAAACCTAGGTACTTTATCTGGTGATAACATCTGTTATCTTCCCTAACCTGGACACACAATTTTGATATATAGTGGAGATAGTGGAATGGATCTTCTAATCAAAAGGCTAAATTCGCTTACCCTTCTAGCTATGCATGTAGATTTGGTTGCTGAAACTACTTCATTTTTTTTCGACAAAAGATGTGTGAAGGACAGTTGATGCAATGGCGCATCATAAACCCCAAACTCACTATCTATTATGCCATTTGGTTTGGATCCTACTTGGAGGAAAAATTAATTTTCAGATTACACAATCTTATAGTAAATTTGTGGTTATAATAATACGGTAGTTACAGAAAAGACACTTTTTGGCAAGTAAAGTTGAATAAACTGGCTTTGAAATTGAAACGTGAGGAACCAATAGTATTGCAAGAGGAAGCAAAATGTTCTGATTTTCTGCCCTTTGGACCACTCAGTTATTTAGAAAAGTAGACTTACTAAATACTACAAAACATCATAATTTCGTCATCTTAGCCTCCACTGTTCAGCCAGGCGTGCACTTTGAAACCTAGGTACTTTATCTGGTGATAACATCTGTTATCTTCCCTCAACTGGACTCACAATTTTGATATATAGTGGAGATAGTGGAATGGATCTTCTAATCAAAAGGCTAAATTCGCTTACAATTCTAGCTATGCATGTAGATTTGGTTGCTGAAACTACTTCATTTTTTTCGACAAAAGATGTGTGAAGGACAGTTGATGCAATGGCGCATCATAAACCCCAAACTCACTATCTATTATGCCATTTGGTTTGGACCCTACTGGGAGGAAAAATTAATTTTCTGATTACACAATCTTATACTAAATTCGTGGTTAAAATAGTACGGTAGTTACTGAAAAGACACTTTTCGGCAAGTAAAGTTGAATAAACTGGCTTTAAAATTGAAACGTGAGAGCCAATAGTATTGCCAGAGGAAGCAAAATGTTCTGATTTTCTACCCTTTGGCCCACTCAGTTATTTAGAAAAGTATACTTACTAAATACTACAAAACATCAGAATTTCGTCATCTTAGCCTCCACTGTTCAGCCAGCCGTGCACTTTGAAACCTAGGTACTTTATCTGGTGATAACATCAGTTATCTTCCCTCAACTAGACACACAATTTTGATATATAGTGGAGATAGTGGTATGGATCTTCTAATCAAAAGGCTAAATTCGCTTACACTTCTAGCTATGCATGTAGCTTTGGTTGCTGAAACTACTTCATTTTTTTTTGACAAAAGATGTGTGAAGGACAGTTGATGCAATGGCGCATCATAAACACCAAACTCACTATCTATTATGCCATTTGGTTTGAACCCTACTAGGAGGAAAAATTATTTTGATTACACAATCTTATAGTAAATTTGTGGTTAAAATAATACGATAGTTACTGAAAAGAAAATTTTAGGCAAGTAAAGTTGAATAAACTGGCTTTGAAATGGAAACGCGAGGAACCAATAGTATTGCAAGAGAAGAAAAATGTTCTGATTTTCTGCCCTTTGGCCCACTAAGTTATTTAGAAAAGTAGACTTACGAAATACTACAAAACATCAGAATTTCATAATCTTAGCCTCCACTGTTCAGCCAGCCGTGCACTTTGAAACCTAGATACTTTATCTGGTGATAACATCTGTTATCTTCCCTCAACTGGACACACAATTTTGATATATAGCGGAGATAGTGGAATGGATCTTCTAATCAAAAGGCTAAATTCGGTTACACTTCTAGCTATGCATGTAGATTTGGTTGCTCAAACTACTTCATTTTTTTTCGACAAAAGATGTGTGAAGGACAGTTGATGCAATGGCGCATCATAAACCCCAAACTCACTATCTATTATGCCATTTGGTTTGGACCCTACTGGGAGGAAAAATTAATTTTCTGATTACACAATCTTATAGTAAATTTGTGGTTAAAATAATACGATAGTTACTGAAAAGACACTTTTAGGCAAGTAAAGTTGAATAAACTGGCTTTGAAATTGAAACGTGAGGAACCAATAATATTGCAAGAGGAAGTAAAATGTTCTGATTTTTTGCCCTTTGCCCCACTCAGTTATTTAGAAAAGTAGACTTACTAAATACTACAAAACATCATAATTTCATCATCTTAGCCTCCACTGTTCAGCCAGGCGTGCACTTTGAAACCTAGGTACTTTATCTGGTGATAACATCTGTTATCTTCCCTCAACTGGACACACAATCTTGATATATAGTGGAGATAGTGGAATGGATCTTCTAATCAAAAGGCTAAATTCGCTTACAATTCTAGCTATGCATGTAGATTTGGTTGCTGAAACTACTTCATTTTTTTCCGACAAAAGATGTGTGAAGGACAGTTTGATGCAATGGCGCATCATAAACCCCAACTCACTATCTATTATGCCATTTGGTTTGGACCCTACTGGGAGGAAAAATTAATTTTCTGATTACACAATCTTATACTAAATTCGTGGTTAAAATAGTACGGTAGTTACTGAAAAGACACTTTTCGGCAAGTAAAGTTGAATAAACTGGCTTTAAAATTGAAACGTGAGAACCAATAGTATTGCCATAGGAAGCAAAATGTTCTGATTTTCTACCCTTTGGCCTACTCAGTTATTTAGAAAAGTATACTTACTAAATACTACAAAACATCAGAATTTCGTCATCTTAGCCTCCACTGTTCAGCCAGCCGTGCACTTTGAAACCTAGGTACTTTATCTGGTGATAACATCAGTTATATTCCCTCAACTAGACACACAATTTTGATATATAGTGGAGATAGTGGTATGGATCTTCTAATCAAAAGGCTAAATTCGCTTACACTTCTAGCTATGCATGTAGATTTGGTTGCTGAAACTACTTCATTTTTTTTTTTGACAAAAGATGTGTGAAGGACAGTTGATGCAATGGCGCATCATAAACACCAAACTCACTATCTATTATGCCATTTGGTTTGAACCCTACTGGGAGGAAAAATTAATTTTCTGATTACACAATCTTATAGTAAATTTGTGGTTAAAATAATACGATAGTTACTGAAAAGAAAATTTTAGGCAAGTAAAGTTGAATAAACTGGCTTTGAAATTGAAACGCGAGGAACCAATAGTATTGCAAGAGGAAGAAAAATGTTCTGATTTTCTGCCCTTTGTCCCACTAAGTTATTTAGAAAAGTAGACTTACTAAATACTACAAAACATCATAATTTCATCATCTTAGCCTCCACTGTTCAGCCAGGCGTGCACTTTGAAACCTAGGTACTTTATCTGGTGATAACATCTGTTATCTTCCCTCAACTGGACACACAATCTTGATATATAGTGGAGATAGTGGAATGGATCTTCTAATCAAAAGGCTAAATTCGCTTACAATTCTAGCTATGCATGTAGATTTGGTTGCTGAAACTACTTCATTTTTTTCCGACAAAAGATGTGTGAAGGACAGTTGATGCAATGGCGCATCATAAACCCCAAACTCACTATCTATTATGCCATTTGGTTTGGACCCTACTGGGAGGAAAAATTAATTTTCTGATTACACAATCTTATACTAAATTCGTGGTTAAAATAGTACAGTAGTTACTGAAAAGACACTTTTCGGCAAGTAAAGTTGAATAAACTGGCTTTAAAATTGAAACGTGAGAACCAATAGTATTGCCAGAGGAAGCAAAATGTTCTGATTTTCTACCCTTTGGCCCACTCAGTTATTTAGAAAAGTATACTTACTAAATACTACAAAACATCAAAATTTCGTCATCTTAGCCTCCACTGTTCAGCCAGCCGTGCACTTTGAAACCTAGGTACTTTATCTGGTGATAACATCTGTTATCGTCCCTCAACTAGACACACAATTTTGATATATAGTGGAGATAGTGGTATGGATCTTCTAATCAAAAGGCTAAATTCGCTTACACTTCTAGCTATGCATGTAGATTTGGTTGCTGAAACTACTTCATTTTTTTTTTGACAAAAGATGTGTGAAGGACAGTTGATGCAATGGCGCATCATAAACACCAAACTCACTATCTATTATGCCATTTGGTTTGAACCCTACTGGGAGGGAAAATTAATTTTCTGATTACACAATCTTATAGTAAATTTGTGGTTAAAATAATACGATAGTTAATGAAAAGACAATTTTAGGCAAGTAAAGTTGAATAAACTGGCTTTGAAATTGAAACACGAGGAACCAATAGTATTGCAAGAGGAAGAAAAATGTTCTGATTTTCTGCCCTTTGGCCCACTAAGTTATTTAGAAAAGTAGACTTACGAAATACTACAAAACATCAGAATTTCATAATCTTAGCCTCCACTGTTCAGCCAGCCGTGCACTTTGAAACCTAGATACTTTATCTGGTGATAACATCTGTTATCTTCCCTCAACTGGACACACAATTTTGATATATAGCGGAGATAGTGGAATGGATCTTCTAATCAAAAGGCTAAATTCGGTTACACTTCTAGCTATGCATGTAGATTAGGTTGCTCAAACTACTTCATTTTTTTTCGACAAAAGATGTGTGAAGGACAGTTGATGCAATGGCGCATCATAAACCCCAAACTCACTATCTATTATGCCATTTGGTTTGGACCCTACTGGGAGGAAAAATTAATTTTCTGATTACACAATCTTATAGTAAATTTGAGGTTAAAATAATATGGTAGTTACTGAAAAGACACTTTTAGGCAAGTAAAGTTGAATAAACTGGCTTTGAAATTGAAACGTGAGGAACCAATAATATTGCAAGAGGAAGCAAAATGTTCTGATTTTTTGCCCTTTGCCCCAGTCAGTTATTTAGAAAAGTAGACTTACTAAATACTACAAAACATCATAATTTCATCATTTTAGCCTCCACTGTTCAGCCAGGCGTGCACTTTGAAACCTAGGTACTTTATCTGGTGATAACATCTGTTATCTTCCCTCAACTGGACACACAATCTTGATATATAGTGGAGATAGTGGAATGGATCTTCTAATCAAAAGGCTAAATTCGCTTACAATTCTAGCTATGCATGTAGATTTGGTTGCTGAAACTACTTCATTTTTTTTCCGACAAAAGATGTGTGAAGGACAGTTGATGCAATGGCGCATCATAAACCCCAAACTCACTATCTATTATGCCATTTGGTTTGGACCCTACTGGGAGGAAAAATTAATTTTCTGATTACACAATCTTATACTAAATTTGTGGTTAAAATAATACGGTAGTTACTGAAAAGACACTTTTCGGCAAGTAAAGTTGAATAAACTGGCTTTAAAATTGAAACGTGAGAACCAATAGTATTGCCAGAGGAAGCAAAATGTTCTGATTTTCTACCCTTTGGCCCACTCAGTTATTTAGAAAAGTATACTTACTAAATACTACAAAACATCAGAATTTCGTCATCTTAGCCTCCACTGTTCAGCCAGCCATGCACTTTGAAACCTAGGTACTTTATCTGGTGATAACATCTGTTATCTTCCCTCAACTAGACACACAATTTTGATATATAGTGGAGATAGTGGAATGGATCTTCTAATCAAAAGGCTAAATTCGCTTACAGTTCTAGCTATGCATGTAGATTTGGTTGCTGAAACTACTTCATTTTTTTCCCGACAAAAGATGTGTGAAGGACAGTTGATGCAATGGCGCATCATAAACCCCAAACACACTATCTATTATGCCATTTGATTTGGACCCTACTGGGAGGAAAAATTAATTTTCTGATTACACAATCTTATAGTAAATTTGTGGTTAAAATAATACGATAGTTAATGAAAAGACAATTTTAGGCAAGTAAAGTTTAATAAACTGGCTTTGAAATTGAAACGCGAGGAATCAATAGTATTGCAAGAGGAAGAAAATGTTCTGATTTTCTGCCCTTTGGCCCACTAAGTTATTTAGAAAAGTAGACTTACGAAATACTACAAAACATCAGAATTTCATAATCTTAGCCTCCACTGTTCAGCCAGCCATGCACTTTTTTTTTTGAAACATTTTCTACTGCAGGGGAGTCCCCCACAGCCCTTTATTACCAACCAAAGAGTCAGTTACAGATATGTACAAATAAACATGGGAATAGACTAAGACAGTCTATCCCAGACTAATGTAAGGAGTTAATCCATAAAACTAAATCAGCAGCCACAGAAGCACTCAACCTATGCTTAAGCATAAGGAGATCTAACATGAAGCCCACTTTCCATCCCAGAAAGGAATGTCTTTCCGATTTAAAAATGACTCCATTCCTCTGTTTCCAAATATTCCAGCAAGAATCACTATCTCAGTGAAACAGGGCCCTTTGAAAGAATTTTTGGCGACAATAAGATTTTGCACAAGTGTGTTATCACTCCAGCTGATTTGCAAATAATTCCAAATCCTGGAGCTAAAGACACATTGAAAGAACAAATGTATCCAGTCTTCATTGCAATGAGTGCAACAAAGAACACAATAACAGTACCATCAATCTTCCAGTTTCTTCGTTTGATCATATCCTTTGTATTAAATCCTATCCTTGAGGATCAACCAAGCAAGAATTTATGTTTTGACATGCATTTGGATTTCCATATCCACTTTGCAGGCCATCTGGAGGTAAATGGGCAAATTGTAGCTGATAGAACTTGCTGGAGGTATATATGCCTTTATTGAAATTGCATCTCCAACTGTCCTCACTGTCAGTCAACTGAACATTATTCACAATGACACTCAGATCATTAAACTCTTGGAAAGCTTCAATTGAAAACGCAAGTGGAAAGCATCCGAGAGGTCTGTCATCAGTATTAAATCTCTTACTGAGGATAAGGGATCCTTGGTGAAAGAGAATAATCTCGGGAATTTTATAGCCAAAGGTTGTCCAATCCACGAATCTTTCCAAAAAAAGCCCCGAAAAACCGTTTCCCAAAACGCAAGAGGATAAGGAACACCAGGTATCTGCTAATTGCATAACTCCTCTCCACCAGAAAGAACCACAGGATGTGACAGCATGTGGTACTGTTTGAAAATAATAAGCATTCTTGACTAAATGAACCCAAGGGATATCCAAATTGTTATAGAATTTTTGCCAAGAACTTCAGTAACAGAGCTCTATTTTGAATCTGGTATTGATGATCCCTAATCCTCCTTTGGATTTGGGTTTGCATACCATATCCCAGGCAGCTAAAGAATTCACTCTTTGCTTATCTTGTCCTTTCTCCATAAGCATCTCCTCCTTGCTTTATCTATTATATCAATGACACCTTTAGGGATTACAAGAGTGCACATGTAGTATGAGGGCAAGGAGGAAAGAACCGAGTTCACCAGAACCAAACTATCTCCATAAGAAAGAAATGAGACTGTAGCAGAAAGTCTCCTCTCAATTCTGTCGATTAATGGTGCAAAATCTTGATATTTGGCTTAGTGGTTCCCATAGGCAAGCCTAAATAAGTAAATGGCATAGAAGCCATGGTGCAATCAAGAACAGAAGCCAAATCAACACTTTCCTGCTGTGATAAATTAATCGGAATCATCAAAGATTTATTATAATTCACCTTTAGCCCAGTGAGACTGCATAAAGGTTAAGCAGATCCTTAAAGACAAAACCTGAGCCGGTTCAGCAGGAAGGATGACCAAAGTGTCATCCGCATATTGCACTATAGGAAAGGTCTCCACCAATTGGAATTGGCAGCCTGAGTCTTCCATATCTTAGTGCCAGATTACAATACTTTGTAACAAATCCCCACCTAGCACATAAAGAATTGGGGACAGAGGATCCCCCTGCCTGAACCTCTTTTGCAAACAAAAGTTTTGCCAGGAACTCATTCAAAAGAACTGATGAAGATCCAGAAGCTAGAATTTCCTTGACCCATTTAATTACTAAAGGAGGGAACCCTTAAATTTCAATATCTGCAGAATAACAGAATGCTCAATGGTATCAAACGCTTTCTCAAAATCAATCTTGAAGATCACCACTTTGCTTAGATTGTTTACATTGGTGAATATATTCAAAGCACCATGCCAAACAATCTTGAATAGTTCTGGATTTTATGAAACCATATTGATTAGCATGGATGCAACCAAAGATTTTGTCTTGAAATCGATTAGCCAGAATTTTGGTGATGAATTTCAAACAAGTATTGGTCAGAGAAATAGGTCTGAAATCATTTACAGTCTCAGGAGAATTAATCTTTGGAATCAGAGTAATGAAAGATCCATTAATGCTCTCCAAAGAGATCCTGGCACTGTGAAACTCATTGCATAACATGACAAAATCATCTTTAATTATACTCCAGCATGTTTGATAAAAAGTCAGTAAAACCATCTGGTCCGGCGCACGATCAGGTTTTAGGTGTTTTACAACACCCTCAATCTCCTAATAGTGAACGGATTAGCCAAGGTATCCAAACCATCAACCACAGGCAAGAAAATAGACAAATCAAAATCAGACATGGGTGGGCAGGAAACACCCATTCTGTTCTTAAAGCAGGACCAGAAAGCAGCAGCTTTGTCCATATGATCCACCAGCACATTTCCAGAAGCATCAGAGAGGATGGAATAGAATTTCTTCTAAATCTCTCAGTGGCTCTAGCATGAAAATATTTGGTATTCTCACCAGAAAGCTTGGCCCATCTAATAGTACATCTTTGCTTCAGTAATCAGATTGTAAAGCAAGCAAATTCT
>JAPCYS010000514.1:0-87186 GCA_028641055.1 Alopecurus myosuroides
GCAGCACGCCCACGCCCACGCCCACGCCCACGCCGCCGTCGCCAACGCCCACGCCCGTCCAGGTCAGCCCCCATCCCCCTCTTCCTAGCCCAAGGCCCTCATGTTCTTCAGGAAATAATGTGGAGTTCAATTGGCATGAATCCTGGAAACTGTACCATGATTGTACCAGTTGAGGCTAATTTCTGTATGTTAGATCAGATGTTGACTTGTCTGTCACTTGTGTGCATCTGAAATATGTATCACTTTCTAGTACATGCGTTCTTCTGTAAATTCAGTGGTGTGTTATTCTCAAGCATCTGAGCAGAAGACTAGTTTTGCAGCCCGACACTGTAACAACAACAACAGAAGTTGTATATGCTGACACTATCAAGTGCTAAGCATGTTTTGGTTTGGTTTGCTTGCTGATGTCTCCTAGTTGCACAGGCAGACCCAGGAGTCTAGGCTACTGCTCCACATAATAAACAAACCTAGCAGATTCCCATGAACTTGAGTATCAAAAAGATAACTAAATGTCATAATCAATTTGAAAATTTATCTAGTTACGAACTTTGACGTCTAACATATTCCATAAAGTCCCAGCATAATACGCACCTAGTGACTATGCCCAACACTATTTGATTCTTAGTGCCAACAGCAGTGCAATACTGCATTGGCAAATCAAGATATCTCAATTATGTTTGGCTGCAATATTTACTAGACGCCTACAATACCATCAATATAAGAAAAAAACAGGATATCATGTTTGTTGAAACCAAAAGTAGACAGCGATTGCAAAGCGAGATGTTAGCATAGAACTACCACTTTATAGGCAAAATTTTGGAAAACTACCACTTTATGTTCTGATCGACGAAACTACCACATTGCGTTTTCGATTTCGCAAAAAGCACTAAACCTTCTCTGCTAGCAGATTGACAGCGAATCTGACAGGTGGGACCCGTTCGTCAGGCTGAGGTGGCAGAAATTTGCTGAGCTGGACCCAGGCCCACTTATCAGCATAATAAAAAAAAGCCAAAAAACAAAAAGAAAAAATGGACCCAGGTGGGACCAGCGCAAGCATCGCGTACCGCGCTCTGCTCGCGTCCCTGCGCGCGGAGACGGCGCCGCGCCGCGACGCCGACGGCTTCCCTCCCGTGACGTGCGTAGTCGCCGACGGGATACTCCCGTTCGCCATCGACGTGGCCGAGGAGCTAGCTCGGCGTCCCGGCGCTCGCCTTCCGCACGGCCAGCGCGTGCAGCTTCCTCGCCTACCTGTCCGTGCCCAGCCTCGTGGAGCTCGGCGAGGTCCCCGTCCCCGCGGGCGCCGACCTTGACGCGCCGGTCTGTGGCGTCCCGGGAATGGAGGGCTTCCTGCGCTGGCGAGACCTCCCGAGCTTCTTCCGCGGCCACGCCGAGGACGACGGCCTCGACCCCATGCTGCAGATGCTCGGCGAGTTCACCGCGCACAGCACTCGCGCACGTCGCTACGCATGCGTGACGTCTTCGCCATCGGCCCTCTCCACGCCATGTTCCAGGCGCCGGCGGCCGGCGGCGCCCTGTGGCGCGAGGACGACGGCTGCACGGCATGGCTCGACGGGTCGCGGAGCTAGCCTACGGGCCGCCGTCCGGGTCGCGGAGCACGCGCGCTGCGCTGCCCACTTCCGTGCCGCTCGCCATGGGCTTATGCTTGAGAACGCGTGCACCGGCCTCGCCATGGGCGCGTGGCGTCAGCAGGAACGAGATCGACGGGTCCGTGAGCGCGTGCCGAAATCAGGCGAGGTCGAGCCATGCGGAAGCGCCCTCGAGTGTGCTGTGCCTCGTCCACGCCATGGGTCCTGCTTACCTCACCCTCGGAGTGTGCTGCGACCTCACCCTCGGTGCTCCTCCCCACGGAAGAGCACGGCGGCACCACCGCAGCCGGCTCGGCGAGGAATTGCAGGGGCAGCCCCCGCCGCCACGCTGCTGCTGCGCACGGCGCGCCCGCCCCGTGCCTCGCCATTGTTGCAGCTCGCTGTCGACAACACGGGTTCCGTGACGCCCTTGTCCAGAAACGGCCGGCGAGCTGTCCGGCGTCCTTGTGCGAGCGGCGGCGGCGAGATTTGGGGAAGAACGCTGCCAAATTTTTTTCTAGGTTTGCTTTTTTTATTTTGGCAGACAGGTGGGACCCGTCCACGTCATAAAAAAATACCCTGGCAAATGGGTCCCGACTGTCAGTTTCGGTATCAATCTGTGATCAATTTGCAATTAGTGCTTTTTGCGAAATCGAAAACGCAATGTGGTAGTTTCGTGCGATCAGAACATAAAGTGGTAGTTTTCCGGAATTTCGCCCGTAATGTGGTAGTTCTATGCTAACATCTCTTGCAAAGCTTAATATTCAGTGGCAACTTTCACCTTTTGCAAAGCTGAATATTCAGTGGCAACTTTCACCTAGAAAATGAACTTCCCAGTATGGGTGCGTGAATTTCTCAAACTAAACTTTCACCTTTTACTTTTCACTTCACTTCCTTTAAAATCCTCAGTATGTACTTCCTACCCAACTTAATGTACTGCTTATACTTAAACGACTGAACTTCATACATACACAATAGTGTACTGCCTAGGGAGGAACCGAGAAATTCAGAGGCACGGGCACAAGCAAACTAGGAAAGTATTTTAGTTTTATACAGGAGAAATTCATAAGAGACCAATCACATATCGTGCACCCAGGGAGAAACTCGTGCGAGAAAGATAGACTAGCAGCAGCAGACCCTATCCCACTCGTCGCATGTGTACTTCCCTAAGAGAAACAATGCACTCCCCGGTATAAAACCTTTGTGATTCCCAAATTTAAAGTGAAAGTATTAGCAGCAAAATTTACCCAGCTCTCAAGGGCATAGCAACAACTAGTTTGTGTTGTCGTTTTCATTTTTTTTTTATTGCACTAGTAAGTTTTAACTACTAGACCAATGCAATAAACAGAGAAAAAAATGCAGATCACGGGGAACATGTAAAGTCCTGTACAGCCTCCACATCATTGCTCCACACATACACACATGTAACATTTGCATCCGATGAAATATCTTGGCTTCTCTTGCTAATGCTAAATTGCTAAACACTGCATGATTAACCTTTCAAGAAAGTGCAAAACTGACGTTTGTACACAGCCACAGCTAAACACTCCTATATCATGTCATATAGAAACTGAGTTTCCAGACATGATGGTAGGGCATGATCCTGGTAGGGCCTGATTCTGGTGGGCATGATCCGTAGAAACTGAGCTAACCCACAGAAGTATTTATGGCCAGTGTTAATATTTCTGGTAGGGCATGATTATTTCACTACTGGTTTGAACTGCTACTGCTATTTCTGTTTGAACTGCTACTGCAAGTACTTCTGGTTTGAACTGCTACTGCTATTTCTGTTTAAACTGCTACTGCAAGTATTTCTGGTATTTCTACCTGCACTACAGGAAACGCACGATATGCCGACGGCCAGAAGCCGTCGGCACATGCTAAAATGCCGTCGGCACCTTGCCGTCGGCATATGACCGCGTCGGCATAGGTCAGATGACCGTCGGCACACTAAAAGCCGCCGGCACAATATTTCCAAAATAATTGAAAAAAAAATTCAAGAAAAAATTCGAATTTTTTTTTTAACTTTTTTGAAATTCTATTTCAGAATTTTTCACTTAGCCACAGATTTAATCTCTAATCTCAAATTACACAATTAATCTAGTCAACATACTTAACTTAGTCAAACTTCCCGTTCGGTCACCCATCCTGAAATTCCTCCAGCCCAAGCACGCTTAACCTTTGAGTTCGTTCCAAACTAGATTCCATAAGAGATGTTGGAACTTACTGATATTACTATCATATCAATCATATTAACCTGTGGGGAATGATGTTAAACTTTTCTATTGTTTAAATTTAAAACAATATTTGAACAAATAACAATGATTATATAATTATCTTTATTGACTAAATAACAATATAATGTTAGAAATTACTTTATTTTGTGAATAAATTATTTAATATACAATAATTTATATCTTTAAATCCGTATATCGAAATTTGACAAATAAAATGTCTAAATCGATTAGAAAAATTAGAGAAATTTAAATATGACATGCATATCATAAAAACATCGATAGTTTTAAAAAAATTAAACTCTTTTGATGAATAGTCATGGTGGCCATTTTGACAGTTTTTGCCGATTCAGCTGGAAACAGGCCAAATGATGGGTGTAATGGCCAAATACATGGCATAATTTGTTTAAATGTGCCCATATTCCACACAAACATGAATATTGGAAGCACGGACAATATTCCCGAAGAAAGTTTTCCTTTTCATTGAATAAAAAAACCATTTTCCATTCTCCGAGTGTGAAAAATGGCTTTTTTTGTGAAGCATTAACCACAAATATGTTGCAAAACCTGGGAGCTGCATTTTTTGAATATACTAGACCTTGTTATATGCACAAATAACCAATTATTTTCCTCTGAAAAGGTTTTCATCCACATCTTTTGAAGAACACAAGTTTCTACCGATTCAGGTGGAAACGGGTCAAATTTGAACTACAGGTGCCTCCTAGTTTGCTCATGATTTTTTGGAAAAAATCATTTTTAGGTTCACAACTACCTATTTCATCAGAGATACACCAAGAGTTTCTCAATATTCAAGCCCTAGCTACGAACGGTCATGCCCGCCGTCTTGACTTTTTCATGAAACCGACTTAGAAAATTCCAGAAAATTTAAAAACCCCCAAAATGATGCAAGACCTTCGCGTGGTGTCATTATATATGTCCTAGTATCCACCAAAAATAACAAACTTGGAATACGACAGTTGTGTTGAAAATATGTTCACATAAATGAGCTATCTCCTACGAACATTCTAGGGTTTCGGGCCAAATGACGGGTGTAATGGCCAAATCCATGGCATAGTTTGTTTAAATGTGCCCATATTACACACAAACATGCATATTGGAAGCACGGACAATGTTCCCGAAGAAAGTTTTCCTTTGCATTGAATAAAAAAACCAGTTTCCATCTTCCGGGTGTGAAAAATGGCTTTTTTTGTGAAGCATCAACCACAAATATGTTGCAAAACCTTGGAGCTGCATTTTTTTGAATATACTAGACCATGTTATATGCACAAATAACCAATTATTTTCCTCTGAAAAGGTTTTCATCCACCTCTTTTGAAGAACACAAGTTTCTGCCGATTCAGCTGGAAACGGGTCAAATTTGAACTACAGGTGCCTCGTAGTTTGCTCATGATTTTTGGAAAAAAATCATTTTTAGGTTCACAACTACCTATTTCATCAGAGATACACCAAGAGTTTATCAATATTCAAGCCCTAGCTACGAACGGTCATGCCCGCCGTCTTGACTTTTTCATGAAATCGACTTAGAAAATTCCAGAAAATTTAAAAACCCCCCAAAATGATGCAAGACCTTCGCGTGGTGTCATTATATATGTCCTAGTATCCACCAAAAATAACAAACTTGGAATACGACAGTTGTGTTGAAAATATGTTCACATAAATGAGCTATCTCCTACGAACATTCTAGGGTTTCGGGCCAAATGACGGGTGTAATGGCCAAATCCATGGCATAGTTTGTTTAAATGTTCCCATATTCCACACAAACATGCATATTGGAAGCACGGACAATATTCCCGAAGAAAGTTTTCCTTTTCATTGAATAAAAAAAACCATTTTCCATCTTCCGAGTGTGAAAAATGGCTTTTTTTGTGAAGCATCAACCACAAATATGTTGCAAAACCTGGGAGCTGCATTTTTTTGAATATACTAGACCATTTTATATGCACAAATAACCAATTATTTTCCTCTGAAAAGGTTTTCATCCACCTCTTTTGAAGAACACAAGTTTCTGCCGATTCAGCTGGAAACGGGTCAAATTTGAACTATAGGTGCCTCGTAGTTTGCTCATGATTTTTGGAAAAAATCATTTTTAGGTTCACAACTACCTATTTCATCATAGATACACCAAGATTTTCTCAATATTCAAGCCCTAGCTACGAACGGTCATGCCCGCCGTCTTGACTTTTTCATGAAACCGACTTAGAAAATTCCAGAAAATTTAAAAACCCCCAAAATGATGCAAGACCTTCGCGTGGTGTCTTTATATATGTCCTAGTATCCACCAAAAATAACAAACTTGGAATACGACAGTTGTGTTGAAAATATGTTCACATAAATGAGCTATCTCCTACGAACATTCTAGGGTTTCGGGCCAAATGACGGGTGTAATGGCCAAATCCATGGCATAGTTTGTTTAAATGTGCCCATATTCCACACAAACATGCATATTGGAAGCACGAACAATGTTCCCGAAGAAAGTTTTCCATTTCATTGAATAAAAAAAACCATTTTCCATCTTCCGAGTGTGAAAAATGGCTTTTTTTGTGAAGCATCAACCACAAATATGTTGCAAAACCTGGGAGCTGCATTTTTTTGAATATACTAGACCATTTTATATGCACAAATAACCAATTATTTTCCTCTGAAAAGGTTTTCATCCACCTCTTTTGAAGAACACAAGTTTCTGCCGATTCAGCTGGAAACGGGTCAAATTTGAACTACAGGTGCCTCGTAGTTTGCTCATGATTTTTGGAAAAAATCATTTTTAGGTTCACAACTACCTATTTCATCATAGATACACCAAGAGTTTCTCAATATTCAAGCCCTAGCTACGAACGGTCATGCCCGCCGTCTTGACTTTTTCATGAAACCGACTTAGAAAATTCCAGAAAATTTAAAAACCCCCAAAATGATGCAAGACCTTCGCGTGGTGTCTTTATATATGTCCTAGTATCCACCAAAAATAACAAACTTGGAATACGACAGTTGTGTTTAAAATATGTTCACATAAATGAGCTATCTCCTACGAACATTCTAGGGTTTCGGGCCAAATGACGGGTGTAATGGCCAAATCCATGGCATAGTTTGTTTAAATGTGCCCATATTCCACACAAACATGCATATTGGAAGCACGGACAATGTTCCCGAAGAAAGTTTTCCTTTTTATTGAATAAAAAACCATTTTCCATCTTCCGAGTGTGAAAAATGGCTTTTTTTGTGAAGCATCAACCAAAAATATGTTGCAAAACCTGGGAGCTGCATTTTTTTGAATATACTAGACCATGTTATATGCACAAATAACCAATTATTTTCCTCTGAAAAGGTTTTCATCCACCTCTTTTGAAGAACACAAGTTTCTGCCGATTCATGTGGAAACGAGTCAAATTTGAACTACAGGTGCCTCGTAGTTTGCTCATGATTTTTGGAAAAAATAATTTTTAGGTTCACAACTACCTATTTCATCAGAGATACACCAAGAGTTTGTCAATATTCAAGCCCTAGCTACGAACGGTCATACCCTCCGTCTTGACTTTTTCATGAAACCGACTTAGAAAATTCCAGAAAATTTAAAAACCCCCAAAATGATGCAAGACCTTCGCGTGGTGTCATTATATATGTCCTAGTATCCACAAAAAATAATAAACTTGGAATACAACAGTTGTGTTGAAAATATGTTCACATAAATGAGCTATCTCCTACGAACATTCTAGGGTTTCGGGCCAAATGACGGGTGTAATGGCCAAATCCATGGCATAGTTTGTTTAAATGTGCCCATATTCCACACAAACATGCATATTGGAAGCACAGACAATGTTCCCGAAGAAAGTTTTCCTTTTCATTGAATAGAAAAACCATTTTCCATCTTCCGAGTGTGAAAAATGGCTTTTTTTGTGAAGCATCAACCACAAATATGTTGCAAAAACCTGGGAGCTGCATTTTTTGAATATACTAGACAATGTTATATGCACAAATAACCAATTATTTTCCTCTGAAAAGGTTTTCATCCACCGCTTTTGAAGAACACAAGTTTCTGCTGATTCAGCAGGAAACCGGTCAAATTTGAACTACAGGTGCCTCGTAGTTTGCTCATGATTTTTGGAAAAAATCATTTTTAGGTTCACAACTACCTATTTCATCATAGATACACCAAGAGTTTCTCAATATTCAAGCCCTAGATACGAACGGTCATGCCCGCCGTCTTGACTTTTTCATGAAACCGACTTAGAAAATTCCAGAAAATTTAAAAACCCCCAAAATGATGCAAGACCTTCGCGTGGTGTCATTATATATGTCCTAGTATCCACCAAAAATAATAAACTTGGAATACGATAGTTGTGTTAAAAATATGTTTACATAAATGAGCTATCTCCTACGAACATTCTAGGGTTTCGGGCCAAATGACGGGTGTAATGGCCAAATCCATGGCATAGTTTGTTTAAATGTGCCCATATTCCACACAAACATGCATATTGGAAGCACGGACAATGTTCCCGAAGAAAGTTTTCCTTTTCATTGAATAAAAAAACCATTTTCCATGCTCCGAGTGTGAAAAATGGCTTTTTTGTGAAGCATCAACCAAAAATATGTTGCAAAACCTGGGAGCTACATTTTTTGAATATACTAGACCATGTTGCACAAATAACCAATTATTTCCTCTGAAAAGGTTTTCATCCACCTCTTTTGAAGAACACAAGTTTCTGCCGATTCAGTTGGAAACAGGTCAAATTTGAACTACAGGTGCCTCATAGTTTGCTCATGATTTTTGGAAAAAATCATTTTTAGGTTCACAACTACCTATTTCATCATAGATACACCAAGAGTTTCTCAATATTCAAGCCCTAGATACGAACGGTCATGCCCGCCGTCTTGACTTTTTCATGAAACCGACTTAGAAAATTCCAGAAAATTTAAAAACCCCCAAAATGATGCAAGACCTTCGCGTGGTGTCATTATATATGTCCTAGTATCCACCAAAAATAATAAACTTGGAATACGATAGTTGTGTTAAAAATATGTTTACATAAATGAGCTATCTCCTACGAACATTCTAGGGTTTCGGGCCAAATGACGGGTGTAATGGCCAAATCCATGGCATAGTTTGTTTAAATGTGCCCATATTCCACACAAACATGCATATTGGAAGCACGGACAATGTTCCCGAAGAAAGTTTTCCTTTTCATTGAATAAAAAAACCATTTTCCATGCTCCGAGTGTGAAAAATGGCTTTTTTGTGAAGCATCAACCAAAAATATGTTGCAAAACCTGGGAGCTACATTTTTTGAATATACTAGACCATGTTATATGCACAAATAACCAATTATTTTCCTCTGAAAAGGTTTTCATCCACCTCTTTTGAAGAACACAAGTTTCTGCCGATTCAGTTGGAAACAGGTCAAATTTGAACTACAGGTGCCTCATAGTTTGCTCATGATTTTTGGAAAAAATCATTTTTAGGTTCACAACTACCTATTTCTCATGATGTTTTGGTCCACCTAGATTTTGGTTGGATTCAGACGCCCCACAACCCTCTCAGACGAAATTGTTAACCCATTATTGTTAGTTGCGTTATTTCTTATGATTTATTTCTAATTATTTAGCTTTAACAATATGCATGATAATTTATATATGTTTCTCCTCTTCGAAACGAGCTAAAGAACGTCAAAATCCGAGTTGGAATGCAAAAGTTATGATCAAAACGGTGATTAAGTCGGAAAAAAAAAATTGAGTTTGGCTATGCCGACGGCTTTGGTGTCCCTAGGGGGACGAAGAAAGATCCTAGGAAAGTTGTGTGGTACTTTCCACTCATTCCCCGTATGTAGGTGTACTTTGTGGACCCCAAGGAAGCAAAGCTCATGCACTGGCACGAGGACAGAAAGAAGGCGGTGCTTAGTGATCCAGAACGTGTTGAAAAACCAGTGCTAACACACCCTTCGGATGCACGTCAGTGGAAAGAATTAGACGCATTCGATGAAGAATTCGGGAACGATCCAAGGAACATCAGGCTTGGTGCGAGCACCGACGATCTCAATTCGTTTGGCAACCAGAGCAGCAAACATAGCACCTGGTCCGCGTTTGTATGGATGTACAACCTCCCCCCGTGGTTGTGTCTGAAGAGGAAGTACATACACATGAGTATGCTGATTCAAGGGCCGACCTAGCCAGGGAGCGATATCAACCTGTATCTCGAGCTATTGAAGGAGGAGCTAGACACGTTGTGGGAGGAAGGGGTGGAAACATGGGACGCCTTCAAAGAAGAACCTTTTCGTATGAGAGCCGCCCTGATCACGACGGTGCAGGACTATCTCGGATACGGATATATTGCATGTCAGGTGTGCCATGGACACAAGGCTTCTGTCAGGTGCATGGAATTTACGCCGTTTCTACAGCTACACAAGGATCCCGGATCTTCTAAAACCGTATACATGAGGCATCGAATGTGGCTACAACAGAACGACCAATGGAGAAAGCGCGGAGACCTGTTCAACGGTAAGGATGAGCTGGATCTACCTCCACGCAAGAGAAGAGGAGAAGAGATCGATACTCTATTGAAGAATTGGAAAACGTGTCCTCCGCCGGAAAAGGTACAAATGCGTAAGCGAGGAGAGAAGCGAAAGATAGGAGAGAAAAAGTGTCCTCCGGCAGAAGGACCTCTCTTGGGGGTATGGAAAAGGAGGTCCGTGTTTTGGGACTTGTGGTACTGGCCAATCCTCGGAGTGCCTCACTGCCTTGATGTCATGCATATCACGAAGAATGTGTGTGAGAGCTTGCTTGGCACCCTGTTCAACATGCCAGATAGGACCAAAGACGGGCCAAAATCAAGATACGACCTGATGGTCCTGAATATCAGGAGCGAGCTTCACTTACCGCCTTCTACGCGTGAACAGACGGAGGAGGACGAGGATGAGGTGGAGGAGATGGACGACCGCAAGAGGAAAAGGGCTAAGCAACACCAAACTCACCACCTGAAACCCTCTTGCTTCACTCTAAGTCCCGACGAGCTCGAGCAAATATTCACAAGCCTCCTCGGAGTGAAATTTCCCTTAGGTTACGCGGGGCTGATAAGCAGATACCTAGACGCGGAGATGAAAAATCTTCAGCGGGATGAAGTCTCATGACTGTCACGTGATGATGACGCAGATACTTCCGGTTGCAATTAGAGGGATAATGGAACCGCACATCCGTCAAACGCTCACTAGCCTCTGTAACTTTTTTGACATCATCACTCGGAAGTCGATAAGCGTGAAGAAACTCGGAAGGCTGCAGGAAGAGATCGTCACCATCCTATGCGAGCTTGAGATGTACTTCCCAGTTTCCTTCTTTGACATTATGGTACATCTCTTGGTCCATATCGTGGACGATATCACCAATCTTGGGCCGACATTCTTACACAACATGATGGCATTAGAAAGAATGAACGGGATCATCAAATCATTCGTTCGTAACAGCGCACACCCGTATGGAAGCATCGTCCAGGGATTTCTCACCGAAGAATGCATCTCTTTCTGCAAGAATTTTCTAGGCGATGAGAAGCTAGCTGTTGGTTTTCCCGGAAACAAGCACCTTGACAGGTTCATGGGGGTAGGCCACAACACTGGCAAAAGGGTAATGGACGCGGACTCCTGTGGTCAGAGAGCCGACTTTGATAGGGCCCACCTAGTAGTGTTACAACACATTGACGATGTCGACCCTTGGATAGAAGAGCACAAAACCACGATAAAAATAGTGCTCGCAGGCCGATGACGGAAGATGAGATATTTAGAGCACACAACTCCTCTTTCGCGACATGGTTCAAGAATTAGATTGATGCCGATCCCCCGCCAATGACATGTCAGAAAGATAAAATTGTACTGGCCTTTGTCACATGGCCCCGCGCCCAATCTGATGACTTATCAAGCATACGACATCAATGGGTACACATTCTACACGGAGGAAAGATACAAAAGTAGCGACTATCAAAACTCGTCTATAACGATGGAATCTTATACGGGCGAAGAGATTAGAAGATACTACGTAAAAATCGAGGAAATCTGGGAGCTTGACTATGTTGGGTTAAAGCTGCCGATGTTCCATGTCAGATGGGCTACAAACATCACGAAAGAAGACGAATATTTCACCACTATATCGATGTCTGAAGCAAAAAAAACCAAGTCCAAGAACCCCACCGCGCAAAATGAGCCCTAGGTGTTGGCTAAGCACGTGGAGCAAGGCTTCTTCATAACCGACCCGACAAAGCCTAGTCGTGTTGTCGTAAGGTGAGGAAAAAGGGCCCTCGTCGGAATGGATGGAGTCGCCGATGAGAAGGACTTCGACGGCTTAGTCGAAGACCCGATGATGGAAGAACCCAGTGAAGACGATGCACCATACACCACAACAAGAAGCAGGACCACACTACCTAGGACAGGTCTTCCATTCACAAGAAGAAGTCACGATATGGCGGTCACGTATTCAGCATCGACCAAGAAAGTCAAGAGTAAGATTGTGACAAAAGGTTGAGAGAGGGAAATACTCGCGATATGTACAATGTGTTTTCAGAGAGAAACACTTGCGTTATCTCGCTAAATCAATCTATTTACGCTCGACGCGACACTAAATATTTTTGCATATGTTAACTTTCATAAGTATGTAATTTTTAAGTGAATAACAATGTGACAGCCCCCTAATAGCATTCCTATATGCTCGATGTGTCCCGGGCCTAGGGAGTGGTATGTGTAATTTAGAAAACCTTAGCACAGGCGCATCTGTGAGAATATGCGCCCGGGGTAAAAGTTACCACAGACGCATCTGGGCAAACATGCGCCTGGGGTAAGGTTCTGTGGGCTCCGCGCAAAACAAAACGCTTGGAACTTTAGCGCAGGCGCATTTTCTACATATTCGCCTAGGGTAAGGCTCTGTGGGCCCGCGCATAACAAAACGCATAATGCCAATTAAGCGCTGTGATAACATATAGCGCAGGCGCATAAGCTACACTATGCGCCTGGGGTAATCTATAGCGCAGGCGCATAGTAGCAAAATGTGTCTGGGTAAGTGCCATGTCTGTTTGTTTCTCTCGCGCAGAAGGACAGATCTCACATCGCGCATCCCACATCGCGCATCCCCCATGGCCAGTCGAGCACGCGCGCCGTCGCACACGCCGTCGTAGAGCACGCCGTCGAGGTCGAGGAGCAGCAGGTTGAGGGCGTCGTCGCCCACGCCGTCGTCCAGCACACCGTCGAGGTCGAGGAGCAGCAGGTCAAGGGCGTCGTCGCGCACGCCGTCGTCGAGCACGTACGCCGTCGAGGAGTAGCAGGTCGACGTCGAGGAGCAGCACGCCCACGCCCACGCCCACGCCGCCGTCGCCCACGCCCATGCCCGTCCAGGTCAGCCCCCATCCCCCCTCTTCCTAGCCCAAGGCCCTCATGTTCTTCAGGAAATAATGTGGAGTTCAATTGGCATGAATCCTGGAAACTGTACCATGATTGTACCAGTTGAGGCTAATTTCTGTATGTTAGATCAGATGTTGACTTGTCTGTCACTTGTGTGCATCTGAAATATGTGTCACTTTCTAGTACATGCGTTCTGTAAATTCAGTGGTGTGTTATTCTCAAGCATCTGAGCAGAAGACTAGTTCTTTGCAGCCCGACACTGTAACAACAACAACAGAAGTTGTATATGCTGACACTATCAAGTGCTAAGCATGTTTTGGTTTGGTTTGCTTGCTGATGTCTCCTAGTTGCACAGGCAGACCCAGGAGTCTAGGCTACTGCTCCACATAATAAACAAACCTAGCAGATTCCCATGAACTTGAGTATCAAAAAGATAACTAAATGTCATAATCAATTTGAAAATTTATCTAGTTACGAACTTTGACGTCTAACATATTCCATAAAGTCCCAGCATAATACGCACCTAGTGACTATGCCCAACACTATTTGATTCTTAGTGCCAACAGCAGTGCAATACTGCATTGGCAAATCAAGATATCTCAATTATGTTTGGCTGCAATATTTACTAGACGCCTACAATACCATCAATATAAGAAAAAACACAGGATATCATGTTTGTTGAAACCAAAAGTAGACAGCGATTGCAAAGCGAGATGTTAGCATAGAACTACCACTTTATAGGCAAAATTTTGGAAAACTACCACTTTATGTTCTGATCGCACGAAACTACCACATTGCGTTTTCGATTTCGCAAAAAGCAGTAAACCTTCTCTGCTAGCAGATTGACAGCGAATCTGACAGGTGGGACCCGTTCGTCAGGCTGAGGTGGCAGAAATTTGCTGAGCTGGACCCAGGCCCACTTATCAGCATAATAAGAAAAAGCCAAAAAACAAAAAGAAAAAATGGACCCAGGTGGGACCAGCGCAAGCATCGCGTACCGCGCTCTGCTCGCGTCCCTGCGCGCGGAGACGGCGCCGCGCCGCGACGCCGACGGCTTCCCTCCCGTGACGTGCGTAGTCGCCGACGGGATACTCCCGTTCGCCATCGACGTGGCCGAGGAGCTCGGCGTCCCGGCGCTCGCCTTCCGCACGGCCAGCGCGTGCAGCTTCCTCGCCTACCTGTCCGTGCCCAGCCTCGTGGAGCTCGGCGAGGTCCCCGTCCCCGCGGGCGCCGACCTTGACGCGCCGGTCCTTGGCGTCCCGGGAATGGAGGGCTTCCTGCGCTGGTGAGACCTCCCGAGCTTCTTCCGCGGCCACGCCGAGGACGGCAGCCTCGACCCCATGCTGCAGATGCTCGGCGAGTTCACCGCGCACAGCACTCGCGCACGTCGCGCCACGCATGCGTGGCGTCTTCGCCATCGGCCCTCTCCACGCCATGTTCCAGGCGCCGGCGGCCGGCGGCGCCCTGTGGCGCGAGGACGACGCTGCACGGCATGGCTCGACGGGTCGCGGAGCTAGCCTACGGGCCGCCGTCCGGGTCGCGGAGCACGCGCGCTGCGCTGCCCACTTCCGTGCCACTCGCCATGGGCTTATGCTTGAGAACGCGTGCACCGGCCTCGCCATGGGCGCGTGGCGTCAGCAGGAACGAGATCGACGGGTCCGTGAGCGCGTGCCGAAATCAGGCGAGGTCGAGCCATGGGGAAGCGCCCTCGAGTGTGCTGTGCCTCGTCCACGCCATGGGTCCTGCTTACCTCACCCTCGGAGTGTGCTGCGACCTCACCCTCAGTGCTCCTCCCCGCGGAAGAGCACGGCGGCACCACCGCAGCCGGCTCGGCGAGGAATTGCAGGGGCAGCCCCCGCCGCCACGCTGCTGCTGCGCGCGGCGCGCCCGCCCCGTGCCTCGCCATTGTTGCAGCTCGCTGTCCACAACGCGGGTTCCGTGACGCCCTTGTCCAGAAACGGCCGGCGAGCTGTCCGGCGTCCTTGTGCGAGCGGCGGCGGCGAGATTTGGGGAAGAACGCTGCCAATTTTTTTTTCTAGGTTTGCTTTTTTATTTTGGCAGACAGGTGGGACCCGTCCACGTCATAAAAAATACCCTGGCAAATGGGTCCCGACTGTCAGTTTCGGTATCAATCTGTGATCAATTTGCAATTAGTGCTTTTTGCGAAATCGAAAACGCAATATGGTAGTTTCGTGCGATCAGAACATAAAGTGGTAGTTTTCCGGAATTTCGCCCGTAATGTGGTAGTTCTATGCTAACATCTCTTGCAAAGCTTAATATTCAGTGGCAACTTTCACCTTTTGCAAAGCTGAATATTCAGTGGCAACTTTCACCTAGAAAATGAACTTCCCAGTATGGGTGCGTGAATTTCTCAAACTAAACTTTCACCTTTTACTTTTCACTTCACTTCCTTTAAAATCCTCAGTATGTACTTCCTACCCAACTGAATGTACTGCTTATACTTAAACGACTGAACTTCATACATACACAATAGTGTACTGAGGAGGAACCGAGAAATTCAGAGGCACGGGCACAAGCAAACTAGGAAAGTATTTTAGTTTTATACAGGAGAAATTCATAAGAGACCAATCACATATCGTGCACCCAGGGAGAAACTCGTGCGAGAAAGATAGACTAGCAGCAGCAGACCCTATCCCACTCGTCGCATGTGTACTTCCCTAAGAGAAACAATGCACTCCCCGGTATAAAACCTTTGTGATTCCCAAATTTAAAGTGAAAGTATTAGCAGCAAAATTTACCCAGCTCTCAAGGGCATAGCAACAACTAGTTTGTGTTGTCGTTTTCATTTTTTTTTATTGCACCTCTTATCTGAGTAAGTTTTAACTACTAGACCAATGCAATAAACAGAGAAAAAAATGCAGATCACGGGGAACATGTAAAGTCCTGTACAGCCTCCACATCATTGCTCCACACATACACACATGTAACATTTGCATCCGATGAAATATCTTGGCTTCTCTTGCTAATGCTAAATTGCTAAACACTGCATGATTAACCTTTCAAGAAAGTGCAAAACTGACGTTTGTACACAGCCACAGCTAAACACTCCTATATCATGTCATATAGAAACTGAGTTTCCAGACATGATGGTAGGGCATGATCCTGGTAGGGCCTGATTCTGGTAGGGCATGATCCGTAGAAACTGAGCTAACCCACACTAGAAGTATTTATGGCCAGTGTTAATATTTCTGGTAGGGCATGATTATTTCACTACTGGTTTGAACTGCTACTGCTATTTCTGTTTGAACTGCTACTGCAAGTATTTCTGGTTTGAACTGCTACTGCTATTTCTGTTTAAACTGCTACTGCAAGTATTTCTGGTATTCCTACCTGCACTACAGGAAACACACGATATGCCGACGGCCAGAAGCCGTCGGCACAGGCTAAAATGCCGTCGGCACCTTGCCGTCGGCATATGACCGCGTCGGCATAGGTCAGATGACCGTCGGCACACTAAAAGCCGTCGGCACAATATTTCCAAAATAATTGAAAAAAAAAATTCAAGAAAAAATTCGAATTTTTTTTATATTTTTTTTTGAACTTTTTTGAAATTTTATTTCAGAATTTTTCACTTAGCCACAGATTTAATCTCTAATCTCAAATTACACAATTAATCTAGTCAACATACTTAACTTAGTCAAACTTCCCGTTCGGTCACCCATCCTAAAATTCCTCCAGCCCAAGCACGCTTAACCTTTGAGTTCGTTCCAAACTAGATTCCATAAGAGATGTTGGAACTTACTGATATTACTATCATATCAATCATATTAACTTATGGGGAATGATGTTAAACTTTTCTATTGTTTAAATTTAAAACAATATTTGAACAAATAACAATGATTATATAATTATCTTTATTGACTAAATAACAATATAATGTTAGAAATTACTTTATTTTGTGAATAAATTATTTAATATACAATAATTTATATCTTTAAATCCGTAAATCGAAATTTGACAAATAAAATGTCTAAATCGATTAGAAAAATTAGAGAAATTCAAATATGACATGCATATCATAAAAACATCGATAGTTTTAAAAAAATTAAACTCTTTTGATGAATAGCCATGGTGGCCATTTTGACAGTTTTTGCCGATTCAGCTGGAAACAGGCCAAATGATGGGTGTAATGGCCAAATCCACGGCATAGTTTGTTTAAATGTGCCCATATTCCACACAAACATGAATATTGGAAGCACGGACAATGTTCCCGAAGAAAGTTTTCCTTTTCATTGAATAAAAAAACCATTTTCCATTCTCCGATTGTGAAAAATGGCTTTTTTTGTGAAGCATTAACCACAAATATGTTGCAAAACCTGGGAGCTGCATTTTTTGAATATACTAGACCATGTTATATGCACAAATAACTAATTAATTTCCTCTGAAAAGTTTTTCATCCACATCTTTTGAAGAACACAAGTTTCTGCCGATTCAGGTGGAAACGGGTCAAATTTGAACTACAGGTGCCTCCTAGTTTGCTCATGATTTTTGGAAAAAATCATTTTTAGGTTCACAACTACCTATTTCATCAGAGATACACCAAGAGTTTCTCAATATTCAAGCCCTAGCTACGAACGGTCATGCCCGCCGTCTTAACTTTTTCATGAAACCGACTTAGAAAATTCCAGAAAATTTAAAACCCCCCCAAAATGATGCAAGACCTTCGCGTGGTGTCATTATATATGTCCTAGTATCCACCAAAAATAACAAACTTGGAATACGACAGCTGTGTTGAAAATATGTTCACATAAATGAGCTATCTCCTACGAACATTCTAGGGTTTCGGGCCAAATGACGGGTGTAATGGCCAAATCCATGGCATAGTTTGTTTAAATGTGCCCATATTCCACACAAACATGCATATTGGAAGCACGGACAATGTTCCCGAAGAAAGTTTTCCTTTTCATGGAATAAAAAAACCATTTTCCATCTTCCGAGTGTGAAAAATGGCTTTTTTTGTGAAGCATCAACCACAAATATGTTGCAAAACCTGGGAGCAGCATTTTTTTGAATATACTAGACCATGTTATATGCACAAATAACCAATTATTTTCCTCTGAAAAGGTTTTCATCCACCTCTTTTGAAGAACACAAGTTTTTGCCGATTCAGCTGGAAACGGGTCAAATTTGAACTACAGGTGCCTCGTAGTTTGCTCATGATTTTTGGAAAAAATCATTTTTAGGTTCACAACTACCTATTTCATCAGAGATACACCAAGAGTTTATCAATATTCAAGCCCTAGCTACGAACGGTCATGCCCGCCGTCTTGACTTTTTCATGAAATCGACTTAGAAAATTCCAGAAAATTTAAAAACCCCCAAAATGATGCAGGACCTTCGCGTGGTGTCATTATATATGTCCTAGTATCCACCAAAAATAACAAACTTGGAATATGACAGTTGTGTTGAAAATATGTTCACATAAATGAGCTATCTCCTACGAACATTCTAGGGTTTCGGGCCAAATGTCGGGTGTAATGGCCAAATCCATGGCATAGTTTGTTTAAATGTGCCCATATTCCACACAAGCATGCATATTGGAAGCACGGACAATGTTCCCGAAGAATGTTTTCCTTTTCATTGAATAAAAAAACCATATTCCATCTTCCGAGTGTGAAAAATGGCTTTTTTTGTGAAGCATCAACCACAAATATGTTGCAAAACCTCGGAGCTGCATTTTTTTGAATATACTAGACCATTTTATATGCACACATAACCAATTATTTTCCTCTGAAAAGGTTTTCATCCACCTCTTTTGAAGAACACAAGTTTCTGCCGATTCAGCTGGAAACGGGTCAAATTTGAACTACATGTGCCTCGTAGTTTGCTCATGATTTTTGGAAAAAATCATTTTTAGGTTCACAACTACCTATTTCATCATAGATACACCAAGAGTTTCTCAATAGTCAAGCCCTAGCTACGAACGGTCATGCCCGCCGTCTTGACTTTTTCATGAAACCGACTTAGAAAATTCCAGAAAATTTAAAAACCCCCAAAATGATGCAAGACCTTCGCGTGGTGTCATTATATATGTCCTAGTATCCACCAAAAATAACAAACTTGGAATACGACAGTTGTGTTGAAAATATGTTCACATAAATGAGCTATCTCCTACGAACATTCTAGGGTTTCGGGCCAAATGACGGGTGTAATGGCCAAATCCATGGCATAGTTTGTTTAAATGTGCCCATATTCCACACAAACATGCATATTGGAAGCACGGACAATGTTCCCGAAGAAAGTTTTCCTTTTCATTGAATAAAAAAACCATTTTCCATCTTCCGAGTGTGAAAAATGGCTTTTTTTGTTAAGCATCAACCAAAAATATGTTGCAAAACCTGGGAGCTGAATTTTTTTGAATATACTAGACCATGTTATATGCACAAATAACCAATTAATTTCCTCTGAAAAGGTTTTCATCCACCTCTTTTGAAGAACACAAGTTTCTGCCGATTCAGCTGGAAACGGGTCAAATTTGAACTACATGTGCCTCGTAGTTTGCTCATGATTTTTGGACAAAACCATTTTTAGGTTCACAACTACCTATTTCATCAGAGATACACCAAGAGTTTCTCAATATTCAAGCCCTAGCTACGAACGGTCATGCCCGCCGTCTTGACTTTTTCATGAAATTGACTTAGAAAATTCCAGAAAATTTAAAAACCCCCAAAATGATGCAAGACCTTCGCGTGGTGTCATTATATATGTCCTAGTATCCACCAAAAATAACAAACTTGGAATACGACAGTTGTGTTGAAAATATGTTCACATAAATGAGCTATCTCCTACGAACATTCTAGGGTTTCGGGCCAAATGACGGGTGTAATGGCCAAATCCATGGCATAGTTTGTTTAAATGTGCCCATATTCCACACAAACATGCATATTGGAAGCACGGACAATGTTCCCGAAGAAAGTTTTCCTTTTCATTGAATAAAAAAACCATTTTCCATCTTCCGAGTGTGAAAAATGGCTTTTTTTGTTAAGCATCAACCAAAAATATGTTGCAAAACCTGGGAGCTGAATTTTTTTGAATATACTAGACCATGTTATATACACAAATAACCAATTAATTTCCTCTGAAAAGATTTTAATCCACCTCTTTTGAAGAACACAAGTTTCTGCCGATTCAGCTGGAAACGGGTCAAATTTGAACTACATGTGCCTCGTAGTTTGCTCATGATTTTTGGACAAAACCATTTTTAGGTTCACAACTACCTATTTCATCAGAGATACACCAAGAGTTTCTCAATATTCAAGCCCTAGCTACGAACGGTCATGCCCGTGGTCTTGACTTTTTCATGAAACCGACTTAGAAAATTCCAGAAAATTTTAAAAATCCCAAAATGATGCAAGACCTTCGCGTGGTGTCATTATATATGTCCTAGTATCCACAACAAATAATAAACTTGGAATACAACAGTTGTGTTGAAAATATGTTCACATAAATGAGCTATCTCCTACGAACATTCTAGGGTTTCGGGCCAAATGACGGGTGTAATTGCCAAATCCATGGCATAGTTTGTTTAAATGTGCCCATATTCCACTCAAACATGCATATTGGAAGCACGGACAATGTTCCCGAAGAAAGTTTTCCTTTTCATTGAATAAAAAAACCATTTTCCATCTACCGAGTGTGAAAAATTGCTTTTTTTGTGAAGCATCAACCACAAATATGTTGCAAAACCTGGGATCTGCATTTTTTGAATATACTAGACCATGTTATATGCACAAATAACCAATTATTTTCCTCTGAAAAGATTTTCATCCACCTCTTTTGAACAACACAAGTTTCTGCTGATTCAGCTGGAAACCGGTCAAATTTGAACTACAGGTGCCTCGTAGTTTGCTCATGATTTTTCGAAAAAATAATTTTTAGGTTCACAACTACCTATTTCATCAGAGATACACCAAGAGTTTCTCAATATTCAAGCCCTAGCTACGAACGGTCATGCCCGCCGTCTTGACTTTTTCATGAAACCGACTTAGAAATTCCAGAAAATTTTAAAAATCCCAAAATGATGCAAGACCTTCGCGTGGTGTCATTATATATGTCCTAGTATCCACCAAAAATAATAAACTTGGAATACGATAGTTGTGTTAAAAATATGTTCACATAAATGAGCTATCTCCTACGAACATTCTAGGGTTTCGGGCCAAATGACGGGTGTAATGGGCAAATCCATGGCATAGTTTGTTTAAATGTGCCCATATTCCACACAAACATGCATATTGGAAGCACGGACAATGTTCCCGAAGAAAGTTTTCCTTTTCATTGAATAAAAAAACCATTTTCCATGCTCCGAGTGTGAAAAATGGCTTTTTTGTGAAGCATCAACCACAAATATGTTGCAAAACCTGGGAGCTACATTTTTTGAATATACTAGACCATGTTATATGCACAATAACCAATTATTTTCCTCTGAAAGGTTTTCATCACCTCTTTTGAAGAACACAAGTTTCTGCCGATTCAGTTGGAAACGGGTCAAATTTGAACTACTGTGCCTCGTAGTTTGCTCATGATTTTTGGACAAAACCATTTTTAGGTTCACAACTACCTATTTCATCAGAGATACACCAAGAGTTTCTCAATATTCAAGCCCTAGCTACGAACGGTCATGCCCGTGGTCTTGACTTTTTCATGAAACCGACTTAGAAAATTCCAGAAAATTTTAAAAATCCCAAAATGATGCAAGACCTTCGCGTGGTGTCATTATATATGTCCTAGTATCCACAAAAAATAATAAACTTGGAATACAACAGTTGTGTTGAAAATATGTTCACATAAATGAGCTATCTCCTACGAACATTCTAGGGTTTCGGGCCAAATGACGGGTGTAATTGCCAAATCCATGGCATAGTTTGTTTAAATGTGCCCATATTCCACTCAAACATGCATATTGGAAGCACGGACAATGTTCCCGAAGAAAGTTTTCCTTTTCATTGAATAAAAAAACCATTTTCCATCTTCCGAGTGTGAAAAATGGCTTTTTTTGTGAAGCATCAACCACAAATATGTTGCAAAACCTGGGAGCTGCATTTTTTGAATATACTAGACCATGTTATATGCACAAATAACCAATTATTTTCCTCTTAAAAGAATTTCATCCACCTCTTTTGAAGAACACAAGTTTCTGCTGATTCAGCTGGAAACCGGTCAAATTTGAACTACAGGTGCCTCGTAGTTTGCTCATGATTTTTGGAAAAAATAATTTTTAGGTTCACAACTACCTATTTCATCAGAGATACACCAAGAGTTTCTCAATATTCAAGCCCTAGCTACGAACGGTCATGCCCGCCGTCTTGACTTTTTCATGAAACCGACTTAGAAATTCCAGAAAATTTTAAAAATCCCAAAATGATGCAAGACCTTCGCGTGGTGTCATTATATATGTCCTAGTATCCACCAAAAATAATAAACTTGGAATACGATAGTTGTGTTAAAAATATGTTCACATAAATGAGCTATCTCCTACGAACATTCTAGGCTTTCGGGCCAAATGACGGGTGTAATGGGCAAATCCATGGCATAGTTTGTTTAAATGTGCCCATATTCCACACAAACATGCATATTGGAAGCACGGACAATGTTCCCGAAGAAAGTTTTCCTTTTCATTGAATAAAAAAACCATTTTCCATGCTCCGAGTGTGAAAAATGGCTTTTTTGTGAAGCATCAACCACAAATATGTTGCAAAACCTGGGAGCTACATTTTTTGAATATACTAGACCATGTTATATGCACAAATAACCAATTATTTTCCTCTGAAAAGGTTTTCATCCACCTCTTTTGAAGAACACAAGTTTCTGCCGATTCAGCTGGAAACGGGTCAAATTTGAACTACAGGTGCCTCGTAGTTTGCTCATGATTTTTGGAAAAAATCATTTTAGGTACACAACTACCTATTGCTCATGATTTTTAGGTCCACCTAGATTTTGGTTGTATTCAGACGCCCCACAACCCTCTCAGACGAAATTGTTAACCCATTATTGTTAGTTGCGTTATTTCGTATGATTTATTTCTAATTATTTAGCTTTAACAATATGCATGATAATTTAGATATGTTTCTCCTCTTCGAAACGAGCTAAAGAACGTCAAAATCCGAGTTGGAATGCAAAAGTTATGATCAAAACGGTGATTAAGTCGAAAAAAAAAATTTGAGTTTGGCTATGCCGACGGCTTTGCCGTCGGCATAGCTCAATTTTATTTTCGCAATTCGGAATTCCCTCTTAGGATCGATGCCGACGGGAGCCGTCGGCGTAGCTCAAAAAAAAAAAAGGCCGTCGGCATAGCAAATTGTTTTTTCGCAATTTGAGATTTTCTCACTGGGTCTATGCCGACGGCCCCGACAAATTGACGTCGGCATAGAATTTGGCCGTCGGCATATCGGCCGATTCCTGTAGTGCTGGGAGTACTATATACCTGGGATTACCACTTCTGTATGTGTGGAGCTGTTCTTTATAGTTTACCTGGGATTACCACTTCTATATATCTGGGATTATAGGTTGCTTGATTCCTATAAAAAAGTTAATTGTGGCAATATTGCAGCCAACCTGGGAGTTGTTGTGGCATGATATGAATTGCGAGAATGCTCCTAGGAAGTTTTTGTGACATTCTATTTGTGTTGCAGGTACATTGAGTGACAATGTTTTGCCGGAATGTTGATTCATTTCCGTTCCGACAAATTTCTGGCATTCTGGCATGACCATTTATAGCAGAGGTCATGCCGAATTTTTCCGGTGACTAACCTAGTAATTATTTTGTCTACTGCTAGCTAGCCATGTCTTCTTCTTCTACGGATCCTGCGTTATTGGACCACTACCTGCTTATGGACAGAGAGTCGCAAGAGGAAGAGAGAGCCAATGATGGCTATGACGGGCTCACCGGTGGCGAGGCCCCCGATGTCGAGCCCCACAATGATGACGGGCTCACCGGTGGCGAGGCAGAAACCACTGATAGTGGCACCGGGGGTCCCTCAGAGAGTAGCAGGACGGGAAAGAAGCGTCGGCAGCGAGCTCTGAACAAGGTCGGCACCGTTCGAGAGAAATTCACGGAGGTGGATCCTTCCAATGGCACGCCTGTGATGCCTACGGACCATGTGAAGGGATACTTCCTCCAACTTGGCGCGATCCTACGAGACATCGTCAATATCAACGAGCCGACTCTCAAGAAGAAGCAAACTCTGCGTGCCCACCTCATCTCGAGGCTGCATGCGCGGTACAAGTTCCCTCCCCCTTACAACAACGAGAATCTGAAGGGCAACCTGGTGAACAAACTCGCCCTCACTAGATTCACCAAAGCCCTGAGTAATTACAAGACTATGGTGAGGGCGATGATTAGGGACGAGGAACCATTCGAAGAGATCCATCGCCACTTCCCCTGGATTACGCCCGATGACTTCAAGACTTTCCTAGATAACCAGTCGCTTGATTTCACTAAGAATCAAACGGAATGGGGGAGGGACCTAGCGTCGAAGAACATCGGTCACCACAATCTCGGTTGTCGTGGCTACGACGGGAAGGAGCCAGTTTGGGCGAAAGAGGACCAGGCCTACATTGAAGAAGGGATTGAGAACCCTTACGCCAAGTATGCCCATGACCCGCAATTCCAGAAATTCATGAGTTCGAGGTACAGAAAAGAAACTCCGACCGGGGAACTTGTCACGGACCCGAAGATGGTGGAGAATGTTATTTTGGTCACGGACGATAGCGTGAAGAATGTTGAGAAACTAGTGGTAAGAAATTTACCATTTCATGAAACTCATCATCATCAAGTCCATGATTTCATTCTAGTACGAAACCATTTCTAAACCGTTCATATGTTGCTTCTGCAGCTAGAAAAACAACAACTTGAATCTTCCTCGTCGCAGACGTCGACGGCCAAAGTCGCGTGGGATAAGCCTTTCATCAGGGGGTACAACAAGGCAAGAGCCAGGACCCGCTGAAAAGGCCGCACTTAGGCCGTATCACCGGCGGCATACTAAATAGGAAGCACGCCAACTATGGCTTGGCTGAGCCCAGCACTATGGAGTCGCGGGCGGTGAAGAAGAGCCAGTCGAACGAGGAGGCGGAGTTGCTGAAGAAGAAGGTGGTGGACTTGGAAGAAAACATGGAGAAGAAGATTGAGGAAAAGGTCGGGGAAAAGATGAATGCGATCATACCCGCCGTATTTGAAAAACTATGTGGCTACATCGTCGGGGGCTCACAGGGGCCGATACCTACGATCAACATAGGCGCCGGAGGTGGACCGTCGACGTTGGTCGTGCCCGCCGTGGCCGCCGCCGGTGGTCCGTCGACGTTGGCCGTGCCTGGAGCGCCCGCCCCCGCCGTGCCCGGCGCCTGCCCCCGATGGACCGTCGACCGTGTCCGGCGCGGCCGATGGTCCGTCGATGTTATCGTTGCTCGACGAGCCCACCATCACCTGTGTTCCGTCGACGTTAGCCGAGCTCAATGCCCTCATGGTAAATTATTGACCGTCTCAAGCTGTAGCCAGTTCAATATAACCCTACTCTCTGACCTATCCATGCATGTTATCGCAGGCTGACTCGACGGGATGCACCTTCCTGCTAAAAGTGGGCATCGAGTTGAAGGATATTGCAAAGGGGAGCATCTTGCAGCCACTCTCCCGCAAGTACCACTGCAGAGATATACCGGCCAACGAGCTTCAGGTTCACGTCGATCTGGTGCTACCAGGATTCCAGGACTTGTATCCTCCTAATCAACCCGCCGATGCCGACATCGAGCTAAATCTAGGCCAACTCGACAATCTAATATTGCTATGGCCGAAAACCCTTATTCGGCTGAACACTACGTCAGGGTCGGCGCCAAGCCAAGGCATGGCATTCACCACTACACCTGTTGCGCCCGCGGCAAGCCAACAAGACAAGGTTGTCCCTCCACGGGCAACCCAACATGACAAGGTCCTCTCTCCACCTCCGGTGGATCCTCCTCCTCCCGATCACGAGACGTCACATGACGAGCAACATCACGAGCATGAGACCCATGACGACTACATGTATATTGTACTTCCTCCCATTGACGATTTCATAAATAAGTTGGATGGCGAATTACCCACCAGAAATATTAATATCCAGAAGAAGGTAGATGGCGAAGAGGGCGGTCCTTCTGAGTTACCCACCAGAAAACCGGATATCCAGAAGAAGCTAACATATTCCCAAGAAACTCCCGAGGAGCAGACGGCCTTTACGGCTCCACAACCTATGCTGGTTACCCCGAATACACTCCGTGCTACGGCCGAGGAGGCGGTAAAACAAAGCGGCACTCCCATCTGCTTGAGGCCGAAGAAGCATCGGAAGAGGCCGGCAGCCAAAAAGAAGAAAGGTGGTGCATCCTCTAGTAGCCAGCCAGCGGCCTCCCGAGTCCTGGACCGTTTGCCGCCCGCCATCCCGTGGAGGAAGGTGCATGAGATAGGTCAGTCGATGCTGCCGCCAGAGGTTGTCGCTGTCATGGGTGGTGACATGAGGAGCATCCACGACGGAATTTTGTTCAGAGAGAATGAACTTCTACATGAGAAACATCCCTCCTACCCGCTATACGTGGTCAAGGTGCCCCGATCTGTGGTCTTTGTGGATACAAATCCCGCAGAGGTGTTCTTCATCAGATACGAAGACATATTCAATGTCTTCCACTTGGGAAAGCTCAACCGAAGCATTGTCCGTCTGCTATCGCTCAGCATGGCGCACGATATGGTCATCGAGAATACCCCGCACATCGCGATTATGGACCCCTACTACATGGTTGAGGACTACTTGCGGTCACTGCGGACCGGGTTGTTATCACGAACTACATAACGGGTTTTTGGTAGATAACAAGGATAAGAACGCCATTCTCATGCCATACTTTCCCCTGTAAGTAGTCCTCTCTGTTTCCCGTCGTTACATTCTTTCTAGAATCTCCTTAGTATTCCGATTGATGATATTGATGGCTTGTTCGAAATGTTCTGCGCGGAAACGGAGGATGCACACTCATCGTCATGGAACCGCATTGGTCGCAATGCACTTATCTCGATGCGGGTAGGGCGATGCAGAAGGACTACAACGACATAAGAGCTATTCTTAATAGTGCCCTCAATGGCTTCTTCTCCGATTTAGGCAAGCCCCTAAAAAAGGAGAATATAGTCCGAGGCGCCTACGTGTGCACCCACGTAACAAACTTCCCCTGCCTCAAACAATCGGAGCAAGAATTTGGGTTGGAACCTTGGTATGCCCTCTTTCAGATGAGGGAGTACTTAAAGGATGCCCAACAGGTATTGTTACCAAGTAATCTACGAGACCTGACCACAAAGATGGCCAACACCCCCGATGAATATGTGCGGGCTGAGTTCCGTCGCATCCAGCGGAGGATCGGCATGATACTCGTGTCGGATGTCATCACTCGGGGTGGCTTGTTCTTCCACGACCACGCACCACCAAGCAACCGTGATATAGAAGCACACCTACGAGAGCAACGTGACACCCGGACATTCAACACGCTAGAAGGCGTTCGTTCGTTCCCGCCGAGACCATAGGATTGAAAAAATGTTAGTATACATTTGCATCATATAACTTTTAGTCCTTTATTTGTCGTGTTTTATTCGTAAACCTTATTGCTTCTATTTATTTGATAGTTATTTGCGGTCTATTGTCACTTTCCATGCTAAACTCGTATTTTTGTCCTATGCACAGATGACATGGTATGTTGTGTATATCGGTAGGGTTCCCGGAGTCTACGACGATTGGGAACAATGCCGGAGACAGGTGCACGGTTTCAGCGGCAACAACTACAAGGGGTACAAGACCATGGTGGAGGCGGAAGCTCGATACGCCACTTACCTAGCGAGAGAGAAGACGGAGAAGACGAGGGCTCGGATGACCACCTTCACCATCGTCGTGCTGATACTTCTTGTACTCCTTGTGTTGATGCTACTTGTTGTTTTTCTTGTCTAGCTAAACTATCGATTTGTTGAACTATCTCTGTTCGAGACTATTGTTCGAGACTATGTAATATAAACTTGTGTATTATGTGTTGATGATCGAGGTTATATTATTTGTTGAACTATCTATGTTCGAGACTATGAAACTTATTTCTGTCATTTTCCTGTTATTCTGTTAATTCTGTCATTTTGATACTTATTTCTGTCATTTTCCGGTTATTCTGTTAATTTGGTTTCTTTTATTTTTTGACACAGCAAAAACATACCCCAGGTGAATAACATCTAATACCACAGGCGCATTTGTACCCCAGGTGCACCATGCTTGTTCGCCACAGGTAAATCAGTTACCCCAGGCGCACAAGGCTGATTCGCCTGGGGTATGCTGAGTTACCACATGCGCATTTTGCTATTTGCCTGGGGTAAGTGATTACCGCTGGCGATATGGTCCCAGGCGAACTGAAATGCGCCCGTGGTAGGCCTTTTCTGTTCGCCTGTGGTAAGCTTTTCTCTAGTAGTGTACACTCCCCGGTGGACCCAATGACGGGGGAGGTGATCAAGACGACGGCTCACAGTACCTGAATGAATCAGGTCAGGGAATGGAGGAAGATGAGCAATTGCAAGGAACAGATGCGGAACTGGAGAAAACAAATGATGAACAAGCCTTAGTGAAGGCTGCATCGACATCGTCTAGCAAGAGGTTGAAACGAGGCCCGGCCCAAGAGATGTGCTCGAAAGAGAAACTATTAATCGACGGAGTCTATCGAACCGGCGAACCTGCTTGGCCCATCAAGACAGCAACAAAGTTTACAAGCCAATGTGGAGTTATTGTTAAGGACATGATCCCCATAAGCATTGAAGAATGGAACGAGCCAGCAAAGGACGAAGACGATCCTGGACGAATAGCAGTTTCTTTTGTCACAGACCGGTCCAAACAACTCTTGTTCGAGAAGCTGATGAGCCTTTTCAAGCGTCCACAATGTGATCATGATGATGAAGAGGATGACGAGACGGCACAGCAGGAACTGTGAGCCGCAGTGAAGCACTGGGATCTGAAGAAGATGGCCAAGGCTTTCAATGCTTACAAGAAAAGATTATGGAAAGAATATCAGCATAAAAAAGAAGTCCCAAAATTCGAGGGGCCGCTTGAGAAGTAGAAGGTACACTGGCCAGCATTTCTGGCGTACAAGGAATCAGAAAAGGGGAAGCTGAGGTCAGCCAAGAATGCGGCAAATGCCAAGAGAAAGGTATATCACCATAAGACGGGTTTAGGTGGCTACAGAGTTGCAGTGCCTAAGTATGACGCACTCGAGGCAGAGCTGCGAGAGAAAGGGATCATTCCAGGTACTCAGTATTTTCCCCGGAGGTCAAGGAATTGGTTGCTTGGGCATGGGACAATGTTTGACGAACAAGGGCACCTTATTATGACTGAAAAAATAAAGGTCCCCTTTGCGGCACTTGAGAAAGTGTTCAAGGAGGTTAGAGAGGGAGAGTTCAAGCCAGATCGAGAGAATGACAAGCTTACAAACGGTTCGGGAATGCAGAACATGGCGGCTGGACATGAGGCAAAGAACGATATCCGTGGTGCTTTGGCTTCAGGCCGGAAGATTGTCTCTTTCCATATAAAAGCCGAGCGAGAGGACATATAAAGAAGGACGCATCGGTCGTATAACGGGTTGGTGCCTTGGAAGCCGTAGTGATGAAGCAGCAACTACAGATTAATTAGCTTACTAGCCGGCCCTCCCAGACGCAAGACACTAGTACATTCGAGGAAACAACACCATCTCAACGCCGGAGCACCGTGGCTTCAACGGAGGTACCGACTTCCGCTGCAGTTCTGCTTGCTGATGCCCCTCCACAGACGGAGGCCGTGGATGCAATCAAGGAGAAGACAAGCTGTGCGCTATACGTATTGGTCTCAAACATATACATCAAGGTGGCGGACGGCTACGCTTTACCTTGTGTAGAGGGAGCGACCTCGCATGGCCGTCCGGTTAGACCTGGCTATGCTCGTATCGGTGTTGATGATGTTCAGCCGGATTGGAGGATATTGCGGCTTGACATCCCCGGAGGTGACAGGGTAGAGACACTTGGAGAGGACGTCAATTCCATCATTCAGTGGAAAAAGAGTGGCATAGTGTTTCCCCCACGCAGTCCACCGCCGCCACCACCGCCACCTTCTCCTAGACGCAGTCCACCGCCAACACAAGAAGCTACTTCTCCGAGACGCAGTTCACCGCCGCCACCACCACCACCTTCTCCGAGACGCAGTCCACCGCGGCCATCACCGCCACCTACTTCTCTGAGACATAGCCCAGCTCGATCATCGCCAGCACACGTCGACGCCATGGACGTCAGCAGCCCGAGTCCGGCTCGATCTTTGATGCCCGAGCCGACTCTGCCGCCCACTAAGTCCTCTAAGCGGAAGGATGCTGCCTCTAAGTCTTCCCCAAAGAAGAAACCTTCGACGAAGAAGAAAGCCAAGAAGCTGCCAGAAGTGTTGCCTTACCATAAGACTGACCAGGAGTTAGACGAATGGGTGACTACGAACACGAAACGTCAGATGGCTTCGTGGGGAAAGAGAACCCCGGAGCCGCCAAAGGAACCAATAGATCCGGCTGTGAAGAAGCACTTCAAGAATATGCTGGAGATGCCGTCCCAAGTTAAGGTGAATCTCCCAACTGCCTATGACCGCGGAGTAATGATGAGTTATTCCATAGCCAAGAAGGCGGGGAGAACAATTCCCCAGCTCGGGAAGCAGTCAAAAAATCGTTACCCCCGCTCAATGTGTCGGACACTGCACAGGCTCAAGTTGGTCGGGAAGGAATTGAGAGGTTTTCCAGAGACTGTGGTATAATAGTTGAGCAACTCCTAGGCCAATCCGACGACTTCGAAAAGGCTGAATTGGCATGGCAATATGAGTGTGGGAAATCTCTCGTCAAACCTGATCAGCTGGGCTCTATGACAACATTGAAGCGCCAACTGCATACGTGGTATATCCAAAGCGCACAAGATTGGCTAGACCAACTCATCGTAAAAAATAGAAAACAGGATTACTTCCGCGATGACTCGATGTTTATTAATTTTGAAGATCCTTTTTTCTTATATAATCTAGACGCCCTCGACAAATCGATCATCAGCACCTATTGTCTGTAAGTATCTACCTCAGCTAGTTCGATCATTGCTTCTTATATATATTATATCCTCACTCCACGATATAGATTATGTAGGATGAAGATTCTGGAATGTAATGGAAACGGTGGCGTTGGGTTCATTGACCCATATGTCGTCAATGATATCGTTTTAAAGCAACACGCTAAAGATAGGGAGGATAACCTAGTTATGTTTTTGAGGAATCAATTTCATTGTAGTGAAATACTATTTCCTTACAGACATAAGTGAGTGTTATTGTCTTATGCATATTCCTTCACATTTCTATTTCGCTAAGTCGGTGTTAATTTAAGTGTAATTGATGAGTTAATCGCCTGTGCAGATTTCACTGGATTCTTTTCGACATTCACGTTGACAGCGGAATAGTTGATCTCATGGACTCTATGGATAAAGAGAGAGAGGAGTACCATCCCATTATGTCAATGCTCACAAAGTAAGTTCAATCGTTGTCGCACTACACCGTCCCCTTTTGTTCAATCATTATCGTACGATGACCCATAATTTTTTTTTCGGACAAGGCTTGGAACCGGTTTAGGAAGGAACAACCCGGTTTAACGGACTTGAATATGAGATTTGAAAAACTCATCGTAAGTAGTACTTGCTACATTCACGCATCTCTCTTTAATTCCTTGATCATTATTTGACTCAATTATATTTCTCGTAAAGTGCCCTTAGCAGCCAGAGGGAACAAATTTATGTGGCTTCTATGTCATGGAGAACATAAGGATAATCGTGAATGAGCGGTTAGGAAGCAGAGTAAATATAAGGCTCTACGATATCCAGAGAAAGCTCCTACCGACAGACTGCTTACAAGCACTTCAAGAGGAATTTGCGGGTTTTGTGCTGAAGGAGGTCATATCTCAAAATGGAAGATTGCATTGTTAAGTATAAAAAATGATCTGCATGTAATGATCTCAATGTGTATAAATCTATTCGGATGTAGTGATCTAATTGAGATCAGTGTAATTATATTTTGATGATATCAATACATGCAATGAATTTTATGATGATTACTATCGATGTGCAAAAAATATGTTATTAACAGGCTCACAGAAAAAAAAGCACATAAAAGTAGCCCCAAAAGAAACATGCCAAATCTCTGCCGCGGCAGAGAAACACCCAAAAACTCTGCCGCGGCAGGATACCTTTTGCCCCGGTTGGTGTTACCAACTGGGGTAAAAGGTGAGTGCCTGCACGCTACGCATATCTCACGTGGGGCACGCCTTTACCTCGGTTGGTCACCCAACTGGGGCATAAGGGGGGCCTTTAGCCCGGGTTTCAGGAACCCGGTTGGGCAGCCGGGATACTAGGCTCTTACCAACCGGGGCTAATGCCCTGTTCTCAACTAGTGTAGGAAGTATGTATGTGTTAGAAACATTTCCTTTGTTCAGTGTGAAATCACTGTGAATAGTAGTGCACAATATGATTTCTCGTTTTTATATATCTTATTATTTTATAATTGGCTTCGATGACATGGGGCATGGCTTGTCATGGGATATGGTAACACCAGGTTACAACGACAAGGGATTACGACCATGAATCATGAATTTAACTTTTTAATTCCAAAAATTATATACCGCAAGGATTCACAAACGAATGGACGCTTTATCCGCAGTGTGTGCATCTCGGCCAATGCTACGGGTTTCTTGTAGCACCAAAAGCATGTGCACGGCCGCAGACACTACCAATATATAACTTACCGGACATGTGTGCCGAGCTCGCACGGCTCCCTAGGCCAATCCGACGACTTCGAAACTTGCCAGGCCAACCAGCAGTTCGAGCGCGGCTCCCCGACGGCGAGCTCGCACGGGGCCACCGGCGGCCACACCCCCGGCGTGGTCTCCGCCCCTGGCCGCAGGTGCCTATGGGACCGCGACAACGACGGCCGCGAGGACAAGCGCTCCGTCGTCTCCAGCGGCATCCGGCATCGACATCGGGCACGCCGTCCTCATCCAGGGCATCGACGACACCCGCTCTGTGGACCTCGGCGAGCCACGCGCGCCGCAGCATCCAGGCCCACGGCAGCGCTCGCGTCCGCAGCCGCTCATCCGCAGCCCACGGCGTCGGCGGTTCCCAGCTCATCGTTGACTCCCGCACAGGCACAAGGGTGCGGTTCCCAGATTTGTTTTAATTCCTTTAAGTACCTGACAGGTGGGGCCACCTCATCTTGGTGGGACCCATGTCCACCTCAACAAAAAATTGTCCCTCCCGGCCACGACAGCCTGACTGGTGGGCCCCACTAGTCAGTTTCGTTGTCAATTCGCGATCAGGAATGGATCGGTCTTTTCTGCGAATACGGCCGCAAAATGTGGTACATTTATGTGCTATATCACTAAATCGGTACCATTTGGTACATTCCACTTCAAAAGTGGTAGTTTTATGCTAATTTCTCGTAGTAATACTATGTGGGGGCACGTTTCTGATGTGGATTTTTTGCACGCTTTAGATAGGCCTTTTTCTACTAGTGCCTTATATCAACGTTATGATCAGCTGTTACGGGAAGACGTTGTTAACATTCAAAGTATAAGTTTTGATTGTGTCGTCACTAGATATTCTCTTAATATAGAAATTATAGTCAATGAGAACTTCATATGTAGTTTGCTAAATAGATTTCAATTGTTTTTCTCTTTTAGCAAGATCATATACTTGGGTCGCTTCAGTATTATTGTTACACTAACAATAAACTCTTGTTTATTTATGTATTCACACCCACACATATATTTTTATTTGAAAACTCACCTTTCGAGTGATATAGCGGTGCCATGGGAAGAGACCACCATCAGGGCTGGTCCTAGGAAAAACCTGATGCTAACTGATAGTAGCATCTTCTAAATTCCACATGCTAGATCTTTTGCTTGTAGCACAGAGTAAAGTTTCAATTATCGGTATCAAATTGTGTGCATTGAATAAGAGAATACAGTTATTTCATTGGCACCACGATTCATGGATGTTTCAATTTGTACGAAAATATATCCAATCTGAAGGCAAGAGAAAGATTTTTGAAGATGATATTCTTCTTGTTCTGATACGCTATAGACTAGTACTTCCAGCAATTATGTCCCAGTGATACCACTTGGAATCTATTTTGGCTTATTTACATATCTGGACCACAAAAATGGAGAGGTCGCTCTGTTCCGGGCTAAAAATCTTCAAGTTGCATGATACGTTCTATTTAACTTATATGACATATTATCAGCTCTCTCTTACTTTACATTTCATTTGGTCGCCACATATTTTTGTTTCTGCAATAGATTGATGTCACGTGATGGTGGAGTTTCAGAGGTTCGATATTCTTGGTTGATGAGTCCTCCATTATCTAATGTCGACCATGTAGGTAAGCCCGTTGTAATTCCTAATGTTTCATTTTCATCCCTCCATTTCTTGTTAAATACTCGTTTCTTAGGTTAATATGCACTCTTTTAACCGGGAAAAACTCCCCATGTACTTTAGACTCTTATCTTGTGTTTAATGAAGAAGAAGTCTTTTCTTTTGCACCTTCAGATGTAGGGGCATTCTTCCCACCTCAGATTACTTCTACTCAACTCTTTGCACCTAGGACTACTTACATTCAACTTTTGGAGGTACTAATGTATACGCCCCTGCCATTTGAATTTTTTTTAATTTGTTTAATTAGTATCCATCATTATTTTATCGGGTCGACTTTGCAACCTGAAATTCTTTGATGAAATGAATGTAGATGCTTTAAAAGTCCTTTCAAATGCAATTGGAAGATAACCGAATGTGACAAAAAGTGATCAAGATATGAACAGAGCCGATTGGTTTGGGCACTTCCACGAAAAAACTAATTCTCTCCCGTTGCAACTCATGTGTATTTTTCCTAGTACTTCTACATAAGATAAATATATAGATAGATAGGTAGCTAGCTAGATAGATAGATAGATAGATAGATAGATAGATAGATAGATAGATAGATAGATAGATAGATAGGTAGATAGATATATAGATCGATAGATACTACAGAGACGTAATAAATATTTGATAGATTGTTTCAAAAAAAATATTTGATAGATCCTCAACTTTCTGGCATTTATTAAAATCGACTCAACTACAGAGCAATAATATTTGATACATCACGCATGCTACGACAGTTGTTACATGTTCTTATTCAACATTCTTTTTTGCATATGCAACCAAGTACAACTGGTCTAATGAGAAACACGAAGCACTCCCCTTTGGTAAAGCTCTCCTTGTGACATGCCTCAGCATATGCATTGTTATAGCGTGGCATCACTCGATAGCTCGTGATGTCTTCTTTCAGGTCTTGGCTTCCGATCCTACAAAACAACCAACATAAGATGGTGTATGAAAATCATTAGGTCCTGCAATTATCCAGAAAAGCAAAATACACAGAAGTTCATGTACGGAACATGCACAGCTAATGCATTGAGGCTAAAAATCGAATTTCTCATACAACGATAATGCACAGATAATGCCCCCTGTGGCCCCCCTCAAGGTCTCCTCGTGGCTACCTACCTCTTCTTGAATTCTAAGACATCCCCGATGCCGCCCTTCTTCTTCTGATCATCTGAAATAGGCTATCCTGACGGTGACTTTTCCAAAAGATTTCTGGTCCCGGTATTTATTCTCTAAAAATTATTAAACATGCAAAATAAGATGAAATAACATAAGTAATGCATCATAACATGAAATATATCGCTGAATAACAGAAAATAACGATATAAAATAGTGATGCAAAATGGTCCTATCAGTCCTCATCCACACCATGCCGCTGCATTGCCCCTAAAAACCCCCATACCCGCTAGAGCTCTCCTTGCCCACTGCGCCCGGTCATTGCACTGTCACATCGCAGACCACCATAACTCGCACGCACCTGACAACATGGACCAAGCACACGGGGCAAATCTACGACGATATCAAGCGGGAGATGTGTCTCGATGCCCGCTGCATGCTAGGTGGAGGGGGAAAGGCGCGACGGAGGGGTAGAGGACATTCTAGCGGCCAAGATGGAGGAGGCCGGCCCGGCCATGAAGGAGTGGGGACATGTAGTGGAGGCCGAGGCCATCCCCATAGAAGTAGTTTTCCCAATGATGGAGCAAGAGGGCGCTCAATGGCCGCCGGAGGCGAACAGGCCCTCCGCCGGCATGACGCTCAAGGAGGCGCTCACCCTGTATGAAACTTGACTAGCATCTCACCACGTTCGAGGATGATCACCATGCTGTGGAGTGCAGGATCGAGGACGAGCGCCTCCACAAGACGCATATGAGACAAATTATGTAGAACGAGCACCTTGTTGCCATGAACTGCGCAATCCTGCAACCCTTGAACGATACCCGCATGGACATCCTGGACTCAGACAGAGCATGGAGGAATCCTTGGATGATGACGTAAAGATGGCCCTCGCCAACAACCACCAGGAGGATGCTACAGATGACTTCTCTGACCTCTCGTCGGAGGTGGATAGCCCATCCGTCGTCGTCTTCGTCATCTGCGATGATGAGGAGCAGAAGCAGCACCATCAGCAAAAGTAGTATTAGTAGTAGTAGTAGTAGTTGTTGTTGTAGTACATTATCCTAGCAGCAGTAGTAGTATTTGTTGTAGTAGTTGTACAATAGCGCAACAATAGTAGTGAAAGTAGAAGCAGTAGCTTGACGGAGCACATTTTTTTGAATTGTAAATACTATATATTTTGCTATATGTATATGATCAAATCGAGTTTTATAGTTATTGCAAAATTGTTTACTATTGCTTCTATGAGTTTTATGTTTACAATGTGCGAATTGTTATAAATCTGAGACGCTTAGTCGATCTACCGAGGCCAAGCAATCACAACAAACGGGACACAGAGATTTGGTAAAGCAGTGCGGCGCTCAACGCCTACATCTGCGGGGCATGACTACGGGCGCTCCTCCCCATGTACTAGTCAAAGTACCGTCAACGACAAGCCCACCGAGGCAATACAGACGCACCAGATCTCAACGCAATGCCGGTCCGGCCGCCTCTGCCGCGGGCGCCGGACCGTCCCCTCGTGATCTTGTGTCTAGCCTACCAGCTTTCGTCGCGTCTATTTGGGCTACCCCCGGTGCCTTTATGTATTATACCAGGTTACACGTGTTCGACTCCAACACCTAACCTTCCGTTTAATTACAAGTCCTAGCGTAGCCCTACTCGTACACATACTCGACATATATTCCAACAAACTCCACCTTCGCGAATATGCCCTTCGCCATGTTGAAGCCGTCATGCTGAATCTCTGTATACCTGGACTTGAACCATTCATCATGAGCTCCGTTGCTACTCCCTTGACTGCATATGACTCCATCTGCAACCGTAGTCCCTTCCTTGTTTCATCACAGTCAATGCTCCCACGAAAATTAAGTTCTTGCTCACTCTTTTCTTGTGCTCCCCAATCTCCGGAGTATCTGTCCACCGCCATCACACAACAATCATAAAGTCACCTTATCGACAACGCCATTGCATCGTCACCTTGGTAACCTCGTCCTTGATATATGTTAAAGCGAACAACTCACATATTAGGTGTCACAAATAAGAGTTACCCGAACTCATCATTTTTGCTATTGTTGACTGCATCTCTGAAATCTTGAAGAAATTTCGCCGTTGCCTTAAGTCATCTCTAGTCAAATTCACAACTGTCTCATCATCGCTTTCGCAGATCCTCCATGGCCAACACTCATCTATCTCCATGGTCTTGATAGATAGTTACCATCATGAACCTGTTACTCGCCAACACTTCTTTAGCACCCCTTGCACTCATGTCTGACCACATGTATGACCGCCGGTGCCCTAGTCTGTCGCTGTGTCCGGTGCTTACCGCACGCCTCGCCGCTATTACCGCGCCGAGCATCTGCAATTTTTGCCAATATCTACCGGGTAGCTAACCCACACCATCTCAGACCCCACTGCAGATACTACCAGTCATACCCGACCGGTACCGAGTTCCACGTATCCCTTGAACCCTGAGGTCCAGTCCGAAACAACATGCTTCTCGCCTTCCCACTGACTAGGCTTCGACTCTCTGCATGCTTATGCCGTAGCCCCTCCATCAGCCGAGTGGAATCTTTAGACTCCATCTCCACCTTCGACATGACTCCATGGTAGATGAACTGTCCACCCCGCCCCACGTCGACCTCAAGATATCATGTGTACACCATCTTTTTTTTGAAGTTTTCACCGGGTGGGAGAACCCCACCTGAATATATATAACCTGAGTGGCCCAAAACGACCAGAAAGTTTTACATGTGGAGCATACGGAGAATTTTACAGAGAGGTTTTACATGGGGGGGGCATCAGCAAGGCAAGATAGCCAGGTGTCAGTGACATGTTCAAATTTTGGCGGGAGACGCACTTTCCACAAGCGAGCATCGTCCCGGCAGTTCTTGAGCAGCAGGGGGAGGCAGGGGCATTGTTCGCGGAATGCCACCGCATTTCGGTGCTTCCAAAGATTCCAACAGCATAGAAGGATGAAGGTTGGCCCGGTCCCTGCAAGGACGCCTGGGGGCGGGCTATATTCATGGATCTTGAACATGGACGCATCCGGCGGGAGGGACCAGCCAACCCTGTTCCAAAATCCACGAGCAAATGCGCAGCCTAGCATCAGGTGATCGCTGGTCTCACCCGGGGCGTCGCAGATGGGGCAGTGGTCTTCCTCGGGGGAGATGATCTTCTTCCGAAGCAGCGACGCGCGGGACTGAATCCTGCTCTGAAGTAGCAACCAGCCGAAGAAGCGCACCCGCGAGGGAGCAAACGTTCCCCAGACAAAGGGGGCGAACGGCACCTCGACCCCGCCCAGGCTGCAAAGCTTGTAGAGCGCAGCAGTATCGAGCGCCCCGCAGCGGCGCCGGCAGCGGGAGAGTGTCCATATGTCGTCTCCCACCAGCTCGTGCGGTACAGGTAGCAGGAACTCCACCATCGGGAGCTGCAGCAGCGCAGCCCCCCGTTCACCACGGCGCTGACCGACACCCCGGCATCCAGAGCGTGCGAGAAGAGGTCGGGGAAACGGAGCCGCAGCGGGGCATCTCCGGTCCAAGTATCCAGCCAGAAAGAGACATGCCGCCCAGCCCCCACCTGGACCTTTGAGATATCCCGGTAGAGAGGCATGCGCGCGGCGAGATGATCCCAGTGTGATCCTGGGCGCTTCAGATTGGCGATGATGGTGCTGGTGCAGCCCCAAACCCAGCGCGGCCAAGGGGAGTTGGGTGCCGAGTGTAACCGGTGCAGCAGCTTTATCTGAAGGCACGAATTCTTAGTCACCAGGCATCTGATGCCAAGCCCCCCATCTTCTTTGCTCCTGCAGACAGCACGCCACGCCACGAGGCATTTTGCGCCTGACGGGCGGTCGGTGATGTTCCAAAGAAAGGCACGACGGAGGGCGTCGATCGCGGTGAGTAGGGTGGGGGGAGGATCATGGCACCCATTGCAAAGACCGGGAGCGCATCCAGCACTGCATTGAGGAGCACAATCCGGCCACCAGCAGACAGCAGCAGTGCAGTCCATCCAGACAGGTATTTGTCAATCTTGGCTATCATGGGGGAGAAGTGGCAAAGTGTTAGCTTCTCGTTTGACAGTGGAAGCCCCAAATAAGTTTGAGGAAAACCTTCAACACGGCAGCCCAGAGCACCATGAATGTCAGCTAGCAGATCATCTTCCACATGCATGGGAACCAAAGTACTCTTGTGGAACTTTATAATCAGCCCGGTGGCAGCCGCAAACTGATCGAGAATCACTTTCAGCCTACTGGCGCGGCCCTCACATCTGATCGCAAGATGACCAAGGTATCATCCGCGTACTGAAGTACCTGACACGGCTCCCCGTCAGCGAGAGGATGCGATAACAGGGGGTCAGCCCGGATCAATCTCTGGAGCACATCAGCTACTAGAAGGAATAGGTAAGGGGAGAGGGGGTCTCCCTGCCGCAGGCCTCGCTTGCAGTCAATCCAAGCCCTTGGAATACCATTCAGAAGGATCGCGGAGCGAGATGAGGACAGAATCACATCCATCCAGTTGCACCACTTGGCGGCAAAACCACGAACAGCCAGGATATCCCGCAGACTCTGCCAGTTGATAGAATCAAATGCTTTGGAAAAATCTAGCTTCAGAGTAATGGTGGGGGCTTTGCGACGTAGCAGGTCTGAATGATCTCAGTCGTAAACACGAATTTCTCGGCGATGCTTCGTCCAGACAGGAAGCCAGACTGATTCTCATCGATCAGTGAACCAATCTCAGCTTGTAACCTGGAGGTGAGAACTTTGCAGACTGTTTTGATCGAGCCGTTTTGCAGTGACACGGGACGGAAGGATCCAGGGGCAAGCACTCCCTCCCCCTTGGGGAGAAGCACAACATGAGCCCTATTAATGCAGCCGAGGTCGGCGCGCCCGGCATGCAGCTCGTCGAAGAGGAGTTGTAGAGCGGGGGCAACAGCAGGCCATGCCGCGCGGTAGAAACCAGGGCCCAAGCAGTCCGGGCCAGGAGCACTACTTCGATCCATCCCCCACACCGCCAGCTTGATTTCCTTCAGCTCGAAAGGGGCTGTCAGAGCCAGCTCATTGACGCGCGGGGCGCCGCTGTACAGCTGCGTCAGGGGGAAGTCCCAGCGGACCCCCCGGGCTCGGCCAAGCAGGCCGTGGAAGAAGCAGAAGAGAGTCGCAGCCTTGTCGTTGAGGGACAGGACGATGCCGTCGTCGATAGCCAGCGCACGGATGTGGTTGCGCCTAAACCGGTGGGAGGCGCGAGCATGGAAAAACTTAGAGTTTTCGTCGCCCTCCTTCACCGCTCACATTTTCCCTCGCTGTTTCCACCGCGCCGCAGCGCGAAGGACCGAGGCGGCAAGCCCATCTCGAGCATCATCTCGCAACCTGAGCTCAACATCAGAAAGGGGCCGACTCTCTTCGGCGAAGTCAAGAAGATCAATCAGAAAACGACAATTATTATCAAAGAAGGGTGTGAATCGGTGGTTTTTCCTCCAAACCTTGGCAGCCGACCAGAAGCGCTTAATCCTCACTGCGAGATCGAGGGCGGCGGACCGGGACGACACGGGGTGAGACCAGGCGGGGAGGATGGTAGGGAGGAAGGCAGGATCGAGCAGCCATGCGTTCTCGAACCTAAACTGCGTGGGTTGTGGGATGGACGAATCCGCCGTGACTAGCAGGGGGAAGTGGTCGGAGGTAAGCCGCGGCAGGGTGGTGAGAGAGGAGTTGGGAAAGGAGGCATTCCATTCATTGTTGAAGAAGGCACGGTCTAAACGGGCAAGGATGGGGTTGGCTTGGCGATTGGTCCAAGTGTAGAGGCGGTCTAGCAGGGGCAGCTCAAACCAGGCTAGGCGATTGATTAGGGCGTTGAAGGTGGTGGCAAGGGAGAGGTTGAAGTTCTGGTTGTTCTTATCAGAGGGGCAGCGGAGGAGATTGAAATCGCCGAGGATAAGCCAAGGCCCACTAATGGAAGGGGCCAGGGAGTTCATTTCCTCGACGAACACATCTCTGAGGCTGTGATCAGCAGGCGCATACACATTTGTAACGGTGATGGAGGTGTTTGTGGTTGTGGAGGCTAGCACCGTGGTGAGGCTAAAACGCAGCGGAGTGTGAGAGGCGAGTGCGAGGATGTGGGGGTTCCAAGCAGTGACCAGCCCGCCGTGGCTTCCGTCCGCTGCGAGCACCACCGACTCGGAGAGCTGAAGGGGGAGGAAAGAGCAGATCTTGGCGGGGCTAGGGGCGGCCAGCTTCGTTTCCTGGACGCAAGCAACAGTGGGGGAGGCAGAGGAGAGGTTATCGCGGACGATCTCGCATTTCCCATCGTCCCCGAGACCCTGAGCGTTCCAGGAGGCAAAGAGCAATTTTTTGAAGCCGAAATTATCCATAAAACCAAATAACTCCAGAAGAAACACGGCGGTAGTGGGCACGGCCAACAGCACCATGCCCTTTTCTTAACAAGCGAGAGAGAACCAACAGGAAGAGGCGGGAGATAAAAGACCGACAGGGGGTGTCAGGACAATGACACGGGTGCAGGCTACAGCTAGCTAAGAGGGAACTGAACATCGACACCGGCGGTCACCGAGCCGAGAGCCGCAGCGCGGAGGGCGGACGCAGGCTTCACTCCCATGGGGGAAACAACTTTCTGGATGGTCCTGCAGCTCTTGACATGCGCCTGCAGCGTGGCCGAGCATCCCTTGAGGGAGTCCTTGAGAGCTCGGAGTTTGACGGCCTTGGTAGTGGTGTCCTCAAAGAGCGTCTTCTCTTTCGCGGCGAGGCGCGAGCTTTTCCGCTGACCGCGTTCCACGACCCCCGCCTCCAAGAGCTTGTCCTTGTCTTGCGCCCTTTTGGCCCGCCCGCGCGCTTTGCGGACGTGGTGGGCAGAACTTGCGACGTCCTGCCAAGGTTCGTCCTCCTCTGCCAGCTCGGTGATGGTGAGACCCGAGGGGCGGTGGGCCGGCGAGTCCTCAGAGCCGAAAGACAGGCCTGAGCTGCCCGTGCTCCCCGAGGAGAGAGAGGGTGTGTTCCCTCCTAACAGGCTCGACGATGAGACCGGGGAGGGCGGCGGCGCTTGCACACCCGCACCAACGGACGGCGGTAGGGCGAGCAAACGACGCGTGGCAAAGCCGTCGTGCATGCGCGGGGGGGATGGAGGGGGCGCGGCGGTCCCATTCCCCGCGAAGGTAAAGCCCGCCGGCATCCCGAAGAGTTGAAGCTGGCGGAGGTGGTGGTAGGGCGGAGGAGGTGGGCGGCCAAAAAATGGACGGTAGTCCCCGTCGATGAAGGACTGCGCCTGAGGCCAGACCTGGACGACGTTGACCCGGACCACCCTGGGTCCCCACTGCCCTCCCATGGGCCAGAGGTCGCAGGGGGCTTCTCTCGGGTTGTCCATGAGCAGAACAACGCAGACAGCAGAAAGGTCCCTTCCAAGGAGGTTCAGAGGGTCGATTTCCAGGACCTCGCCGAAACCACGGAACATGGAGGCGATGCCCGAGGGCGTGAGGTGCTCCGCGGCGACGGGTGACGCCCAGACCAATGCATAGACGTGCTCGCGGACAAGGGCGCGCTGCGCCAGCTCCTCACGCTCGAGCGTGATGCGCACATCTTCATGCATGGTGGGGCCGAGTCCGATGGCGATTTCCCGCGCGTTATGGGAAGAGAAACGCACGTAGCAAGCCCCGATCCCGAACGGCACCAGCTCGAACTACAGGTGCGCCATGGCTTGGAACATGCCCTCGTTGATGGATTGGTTGGGGTTTAGGAAACCATCCCGGGGCTCGAGCCAGACCACCGCAAGCCGCTGAGCTGCTTCCAGGTCGCCGGGAGGCATAAAAACCTCCAAGAAATCCGGCCGGTCCGAGTACACGGGAAGCGAGGGCTCGCTGAGCATGGATGCAGCCTCATCCTCTTCATCTCCAGATGGGACAGTGGACGCATACGGCGACGGGGTGGCCAGCGGGCGTCGAGGTAACGGAGGAGGGGGCACCAGAATCTGCTGCGGCGAAGGTGGGCCGCGCCCTGCCACCGGCGAAGGGGGGAGAGGGGGCGAGTCCGAGAGGGTGGATGTGCCAATGTCGCGCGGGCGGGGCGGAGAGGGTCGAGGTGGAGGCGGCGTGCGGAGGCGGAGGCAGATGGATGGTGGCGATGGCGGCTCGTCCTCGCCCCCGTGCGTCCCACCGGAGCCGGAGCCACGACGGACGCGGCTGGGGGAGAGACTGGCTGGGCCAGGACGGGAGGAGGCGGTTGGGGCGGTGGGGACGGGCTCGGGCGAGGTGGAGGTGGGGCGACCATGGTGCAGTAAACGAGCTTGTGGCCGGAGATCCCGCAACCCCGACAGGCAACGGGGTCCCGACAGTCCGCGACTTTGTGGTGGCGAAGGGGCGGAGGCAGCGAAAACAATTTCCCGAGAGGGACCGCAGCGTCCTCTTCTTAACGGGGGGGGGGGGGGGCGGGGGCGTGGCGGGGGAGCGCAGTACTGCGCTGTACGTCCGGTGGGTGGAGGTGAAGGGGGGCAGTGAATGAGGAAGGGGAGGGCGGAGCCTCGCGTCGACACGGGAGGAATGGACCACTTAATGCGTCTGTTCAAGGTGGGTGGCCCAGCGTTGACTGCCAGGGGACGAACAGGGAGGGGATCCCTTGCGGTGAGCATGGCAGCCGCCGCACGCGCCGCGTCGAGCGAGGAGTGGAAGACGAAATCGAACCCTGGCAACAGCGAATCCCCCCAAACCACGACGTAACGGGCTAAATCCGGGGAAGCAAGCAACATTTTGAAAACATTTTCTGAAACCAACTCAATTGCAAGAAAATCCGTTTTAGCAGATAAGAAAAAGTTGCAGATCGACTCCATGGAACGCGCAGAGAAACAGGGGGAGAGGAAGGGCGGGGTGATCCAGATGGGTCCAGGCTCACCGAAGCTGAGCGGGTCGAGGGGGGCGAAGGCAACAATGGACTGGAATTGGGTAAGGACGTGGCTTTGGAACCTCTCACCTGGGGTCCCTGCCGCCACCGTCGTTCGCCCGCGGTCAACGCAGCGAGGGGGAGCGCTCCGGCCAGCGCCGCAGAGGGAGGAGGGGGGTGGGGTGGAGGCCGCGGTGGTGGGATTTGGGCCTTGGCGGTGGACGCTGGGCGCCGGAGCGGCGCCAAGCGGGGGTTGGGGCGAGCCGCCATGGGCGTCGCCTGGGTCTCCGCGGGAGCGGTCCGTCATCTACCCAGCGTGATTCTTCTCAGTACACCATCTTGAATCAACCCCGCGCCGTCGCATGTCGAAGCGCGCATACCCATGCTCCGCGTGTTGCCACACCACAAAATTCGGACACCATCAGCTGTCACGCTCCTAAGTCGTCGTCGCCGATCTTCACTGTCTTCTGTCCCGTCCGACCTCCTGTCGATCCGTCAGACTATGCAGTCCAACCCAGCCGAACGCATCCGACTGCAATCATGCTCCACCTTGCGCCTAGTTCACCCACCATCTGTCGTGTAACTTATAACGCCATGTATATGCATGATCCGCACATGCGCCTCCAATCAGTTGCCATCTCGACGGGCCATGGGCGTACAGAAATACTAACAAAAAAACGTAGCCCCTATTTGCTATTTATTTTCTTTGCTCCCAACTCATATACGCACTCCATATCCATCCAATACATGGCAACCTGATTCACCGCTGCATGTGCCTCTTTTTTTTCACTTTAACAAATCTCAAAAGTTGTTGTTGGACTTGCTCGTGCAGGCTCAAAATTCGCAGGAACGGCATATCTGACATTAGCCCCGCCTAGACCCATCGCACCTTGCCGTACTCAGTTGCATGCACCTTGTTGCTGCTGCCTCTACCAAGCCTGGTACGCCATAATGCTTCTGCCACGTCAGGGCCAACATGTGCCGTATCCTAACTGCAAGCGTTACGGCACCGCCGAGTACGCGTCCCCCAGAATCGATTCGATCTATCTCCCGCACGCGCACATCGCGATAGGGCGGACGCACGCCGCCATAACAACAAACACAGCAGCCTGTCGTTTACCGTTGATTCTCAACACACGACGATCTCCGACGGCCGCCGAATAATCCTGCGAATTCGCGATCTTCGCGTGCACCATAATCATCCGCGGTTGGACTTCGTCGTTCTTCCTCTAGATCAACAAACCGCGACCTCCGAACCTTACTCTAATACCACTGGTTATAAATCCGAGGCGCTTAGTCGATCTACCGAGGCCAAGCAATCACAACAAACAGGACACCGAGATTTGGTAACGCAGTTCGGCGTTCAACGCCTACATCTGTGGGGCATGACTACGGGCGCTCCTCCCCATGAACTAGTAAAAGTACCGTCAACGACAAACCCGCCGGGGCAATACAGACGCACCAGATCTCAACGCCAAGACGGTCCGGCCGCCCCTGCCACGGGCGCCGGACCGTCCCCTCGTGATCTTGTGTCTAGCCTACCAGGTTTCGTCGCGTCTATTTGGGCTACCCCCGGTGCCTTTATATATTAGGCCAGGTTACACGTGTTCGACTCCAACACCTAACCTTCCGTTTAATTACAAGTCCTAGCGTAGCCCTACTCGTACACATATTCGACATATATTCCAACACGAATTACGTAAATATCTAATGGATAATTAGGTGGAAAAATATGACACTTCAAACTCCAACATCATCACCGATCAAATGCAAAACCTCTCTAATAATAATATGAGAAGCACGATATTAATAGCCATCTGTACTCATAGTCGATTTTAACCAGCTCTACTACTAGAGACGTGCGTAAATTTCTGACCGGTTCTAAGAATATAAGAGATGGAAAATAAATTATGGCCGTCTAAGGGGATTCATCTGAGGCGGCTTTTATTTGTTTTAGTTTTACCGGCTCTAGAAAACATATTGTATACTAGAGTTTGTACTAGTGATGTTAATTAATAGTGACTTTGTTTTAGTTTACAAGTCCTGTGCGCATAACTAGGTCATAAATTATACCAATGTAATATAATTTATATAACAAGAAAATTATACGATATAAAAATACGACATTTGATGTTTATAATGAGTTGTTTTTTGAAATATATATCCGCGCATGTTCGGTAAACTGAGATGGAGGGAGTAGCACCAATTAAGTGGCCATTAACTACTAATCGGGGCCTAAAACTGGAGTAGTTTTGGATCAAATATATTTTTGTATTACGCAATGTATAACTGACCGGACAAGAGGAGTATTGTAGACTCTGCCTGTACTTCCTCCATCTCGGATTTTTATTCACAAATTTCCTTGACCTAATTTGTGGCAATCTACTGGGTGAGGGAACGAGATTTGTTAGCTCTTTGGTGCCACATTTTTGTTTATTCGATCCGGTTTTTAATGGCAGAATCTGAAAGATCACCGGGACGCCAACATACTACTAGTTGAAACTGTTCCGTTGTACGCAAACATTGCAACAATAATAAGCATGCACATTAATTGGGGTTGGGATGGCGTGGTTTCTCTGCCAATTGAGCATTAATTTCCTAGATTGTGCCCAACTCTTGCGAAAATCTTATTTTGACATTGTCACTAATAATCCGAGATCCCCTATCATTATTTCAGAAGATATGGTATTGGTATTATGACACGTCCATAAGAAGGTTATTTTATGAAGATTGCATACTTTTGGCAGTTAATTAATGTCGAATCCCATATCATAATTGCACTAGATATTTCTTGCACATATTGTATCACAATAATATCTTTGAATTTTTTTAGCCTCATCTTCCGAGGCTATATATATGGCCTATAGACTATTTTGATGTGCATCTAATCTATTGTAGGATCTCTTACTAGCCTTTGTGAATGTTTATTCCCCAAGACATGGGAGACGTCAAGGTGATAATACTGCTATGCATTCTACTGCTAACACCACTTGTCTTTTTTCCGGGTAAGAGAAATTCAATTTTTAGCTTCAATGCATTATCTGTGCATGTTCCATACATGAACTTCTATGTATTTTTCTTTTCTGGGTAATTGCAGGACCTAATGATTTTTCATACACCATCTTATATATGTTGGTTGTTTTGTAGGATCGGAAGCCAAGACCTGCAAAGAACACAGCACGAGCTATCGAGTGATGCCATGCTATAACTATCTATGTGCTGAGGCATGTTACGAGGAGGGCTTTACCGAAGGGAAGTGCGTCTCGTTTCTAATTAGACCAGTTGTAGAAGGTTGCGTATGCAAAAAAGAATGTTGAATAAGAACATGTAACAACTGTCGTAGCATGCGTGATGTATCAAATATTATTGCTCTGCAGTTGAGTGGATTTTAATAAATGGCAGAAAGTTGAGGCTCTATCAAATATTTCTTACGTCTTTGTAGTATCTATCTATCTCTCTATCTATCTATATATCTATCTTATGTAGAAGTACTAGGAAAAATAAACATGATTTGTATCGGGGGAGAACTTTTTTTTTTCAAGGAGGTGCCCAAACCAATCAGCGTCGTTCATATCTTGATTACTTTTTGCCACATTCAGTTATCTTTGAATTGCATTTAAAAGGACTTTTACAACGTGTACATTCATTTCGTCAAAGAATTTCAGGTTGCAAAGTCGACCCGACAAAATAATGATGGAAACTAATTAAACAGTTTTTGAAAAACAATTCAAATGGCATGGGCGTATATATTAGTACCTCCAAAAGTTGAATGTGAGTAGTCCTAGGTGCAAAGAGTTGAGTAGGAGTAATCTGAGGTGGGAAGAATGCTCCTACATATGAAGGTGCAAAAGAAAGGACTTCTTCTTCATTAAACACAACATAAGAGTCTAAAGTACATGGGGAGTTTTTCCCCGTTAAGAGAGTGCATATTAACCTATGAAACGAGTATTTAACAAGAAATGGATGGATGAAAATGAAACATTAGGAAATTAAAACGGGCTTACCTACATGATCGACATTAGATACTGGAAGACCCATCAACCAAGAATATCCAACCTCTGAAACATCACCATCACGTGACATCAATTTATTGCAGAAACAAAAATATGTGGCGACCAGATGAAATGTAAAGAAAGAAAAGCTGATAATATGTCATATAAGTTAAATAGAATGTATCATGAACCTTGAAGATTTTTAGCCGGAAACAGAGTGACCTCTCCATTTTTGTGGTCAAGATATGTAAATAAGCCAGAATAGATTCCAAGTGGTACCTCTGGAACTTAATTTCTTGAAGTAGTAGTCTATCGCGTATCAGAACAGGAACAACATCATCTTAAAAAAAAATCACTCGAAATGTGAGTTTTCAAATTAAAATATCTGTGTGGGTGTGAATGAATAAATAAACAAGAGTTTATTGTTAGTGTAACAATAATACTGGAGCGACCCAAGTATATGATCTTGCTAAAAGAGAAAACAATTGTAATTTATTTAGCAAAGTACATATGAAGTTCTCATTCAGTGGTAGAAAATAGGCCTTCGGTACGCCCCCATTAGTCCCCAAAATAATCGGCCCGCGACCATAGGGGTCTTTAGTCGCGGTTCGGGACGAGACCCGCGACCAATAGTCTGGGCCCAGCACGCTCGGTCCACAGCTGTCGGAGGGGAGGGGCTTTAGTCCCGGTTGGCCAGACCAACCGGCGCTAATAGGTCATCGGTCTGGCCCCACGGCCTTTAGCCACGGTTGTCCAGGTGAACCGGGACTAAAGGCCCATCCCTATATATAGAACTCAGCTCGCTGCACTTAGCCACATTTGGTGTCACTTCTGCTCACAACATTCACAAGGGGTGGTGGGTATGCTTTTGGTTCCTACTATGCACACAAGGTGTTCGATGAAATACCCGATAGCATGAAACACACATGATATTAAGTGTCCGAGCCGCACTCGTCGAATATAAAGGGAATAATAAACATGGCGGACAAAAAGTTCCAAAACCTGAAGTCTCACGACTGCCACGTGATTATGACGCAATTGCTTCCGATTGCTTTGAGGGGCCTCCTACAGGAAAATGTTCGAGTAGCCATTGTGAAGCTGTGTGCATTCCTCAATGCAATCTCTCAGAAGGTAATCAGTCCAGAAGATCTACCACGGTTACAGAACGATGTGGTCCAATGTCTTGTCAGTTTCGAGTTGCTGTTTCCACCATCCTTCTTCAATATTATGACGCACCTCCTGGTCCACCTAGTCGAAGAGATTTCCATTCTCGGTCCTGTATTTCTACACAATATGTTCCCCTTCGAGAGGTTTATGGGAGTATTAAAGAAATATGTTCGTAACCGTGCTAGGCCAAAGGAAAGCATCGTAAAGGGCTATGGAAATGAGGAGGTAATTGAGTTCTGTATTGACTATGTTCCTGACCTTAAGCCGATTGGTATTCCTCAATCGCGGCACGAGGGGAGACTAAGTGGAAGAGGCACGATCGGAAGGAAATCAATGATATGTATGGGCGGTCATTCTATGACTGAAGCACACTACACAGTTCTGCAAAATTCGAGCTTGGTGGCTCCGTACTTCGAGCAACACAAGAATATTTTACGCTCGAACAACCCGGGAAAGCCTGAATCATGGATTAGAAAGGCCCACATGGAGACTTTCGGCAGTTGGTTGCGAAAACATTTAATGAATGACAATGATGTTGGAGATCAGCTGTACATGTTGGCCAAGACACCATCTTCGACTATAACGACTTTACAAGGGTACGAGATTAATGGGAATACATTTTACACGATCTCCCAAGATAAAAAGAGCACCAACCAAAACAGTGGTGTCCGCTTTGATGCAGCAACCGAGATTGGGCAAAAGGTCACATATTATGGTTACATAGAGGAGATATGGGAACTTGACTATGGACCCTCCTTTAAGGTCCCTTTGTTCCGGTGCAAATGGTTCAAGCTAACAGGAGGTGGGGTAAAGGTGGACGAGCAATACGGAATGACAATGGTGGATTTCGACAATCTGGTTACCTTGACGAACCATTCGTCCTAGCCAAAGATGTCGCTCAGGTTTTCTATTTGAAGGACATGAGTAGCAAACCGAGGAAACGGAAAGATAATAAAACGATCAGTACATCATGTGATGATCCAAAGCGCCACATTGTTCTTTCAGGGAAAAGAAACATCGTGGGAGTGGAGGACAAGACAGACATGTCAGAAGATTATAATATGTTTGGTGAAATTCCGCCCTTCAAAGTCAACACTGACCCAAGCATTAAGTTAAATGATGAGGATGCTCCATGGATACGGCCAGATCGTAAGAAAGCAGGGACACAAGGGAAGAATTGATGTGTAATAATTTATTGTGTACCAAACTTTTTTGAATGGATCATGTGAATTATATTATCTCTGATGTGTTTAAGACTAACTCCTTTGCAAAATATTTGAGAAAACGAGTGGAAAGCATGGAAAACAGAAAGTTACTTAAATGTCTCAAAACTTTGTGAGATAAAATATCTGATTTCATAACTTTTATTAAAAACAGAAAACATACGAACATACGAACCTTGCGGAATACAAATTCTTTTATTGAAAGAGAGAATATACGAACACTACTCCTCGTCGTCGTCGTCGGGTAACTCGTCGGTGACCTCCTCCGGGTCATCGACGTCGGCGAACTCGTCGGTGACCTCCTCGTCGTCGTCGGAGGTGCATGATGGTATGTCCGAGATAGGCCCCCACCTCGGATCGTCGGAGGCCCAGACTTCACCGGCGCGGTCGGCCCGACGAAGCTCTTGCAGCGCCCTCGTCCTCGCCTCCCTAACGGCATCGGCGTTCGAGGCGGCGCTCCGCCCGCTCAGCCGCGCGGGTCTGCCAGAGCTCCTCGTCGGCGCCCTCCTCCCCCGGGTTGTTCCGGTAATACTCGCGGACGACGCGTTCTTCCCTGGCGTCGACTAGGCCCTGAAACGCGCGGTGACGGAGGTGGAGGTGGTCGGCGGCAGTGACGATCTGCGGCTTCGGCGCCCTTGCCTCCGCTTCCGAGACGGTGTGGCAGTCGTTGAAGTTCATCAGCGAACGCGGGCGTTGAGGCGCCAGGCCGCCGCGTCCCAGGCGCGGGCGGCCTCCGCCGCCGTCGCAAAGGACCGAGGGGGATGCGGTCGTCCCCCCAGCGGATATCTGCGCTGAACATTCCGTTGCCGTGCTCGACGCCGCGAAAGCCGTTGCTGTTCCTCCTCGGAGGCATGGTGGAAGCGCGACGGTGCGTGGACAGGAGAAGACGCGCTCGAGGCGCGACAGTTTATACGCGCGCCCTGCCATGCGTCACAACTCCCGCCGCACGCGTCGCGACTCCCGTGCCACGCGCCACCCTAACAGAACCAAGCAAATAGTTGCACATTACTACCGAGCTCAAAGTGAACACTGACCCATAGCATGGATGGATGTGTTAAAGGGGGAGGGGGTGTAGAACAAAACAATCGGTATCACCATCATACAGCCCTACCGTGGCTACTCGGTGCAATATGCATACCAAATGCACGGTAGGACGTATGATGGCGAATCCGGATGTTTTGTACTTGCTCGATAAACTGAATATATGATGTATCAAATCTTAAAGGGGGATGTAGAACAAAACAATCGGTATCGCCATCATACAGCCCCACCGTGGCTACTGGGTGCAATATGCATACCAAATGCACGGCAGGACGTATGATGGCGAATCCAGATGTTTTGTATTTGCTCGATGAACTGACCGGTGTATGAAGGTGGGCTATATATAGGGTACTCTGGCTCACAAAGTGTTGTGCTAGGGTTTTGATCCAACGGTTAAGAAACCACCTCATCCAACGGCTCACAACAGCTCGAAAGAAACACACCGTAGCCCTGATCGAACGGCTCACAACAGCTCGAAAGAAACACACCCCGGATCCAACGACTCACACGCGCTTTAAAGAAAACACACGATCCGTGTGATTCTATCTGATTGGTCCAAACGAAACCCTAACCCATTTAGTCCCGGTTGGTGTCCCCAACCGGGACTAAAGGGATGTGTTTCTCTCGCTATATATATGTATATATGCATTGCCACACCATTGGCATAAACACATACAAACTCGCCACTCTCTCTCATGGCTTCTACGTACCCACTCTAACATTCATCCAGGCGGAGGCACTTTCCGCCTCGAACTACCCCTGCCCGTGCGGCTACAACGTTCCCGCCGGTTGGATGCTGAGCGCTGGAGGAGTGCCGGTCCCTCCTCTTCCTGAAGGTTGTGGCGCGTCGGGCGGCCATCACGAACCACTACTATCACGAGCACACGCCGGAGCAGCGGAGGAATCCCAGTTGGCATCCCGATAACCAGCATACTTGGGATGCCTTCTTCATCAATCGGCGTGAGAGGGCGCTCGCCAGGTATGAGGAGGACGGCCTGCTCCTGGGAACTTTCACGAGGCCGGTCGTCGGCTTGGTGGTCGGCCGGACTCTACAGAGCGTCATGGACTACATCAGGGCTGGCGATATCCCCCGCCTGCGCTACCCTCAGGCCCAGTCCTGGAGTCGTGATCCTCCGAGGGAGTGCAGAGCACCGTCAGACGATAGTGACGACGACGGCGGCGGCGACTACGACGACTACGAGTACATGTACTATAGGCCTAGGCAGGAGTATGACTAGCAGATATCAGATCATGCATCTATGCTCTCCGTTTAGGTTTAGATCCACTCTAGCCATTATGTACTGCCTTTTTTATCTATATATATATTCAAGATGTGTGTGAATCTTTATGATTAGTTTTATTTTTCTGATATATATTTGTATTTTAAGATTTTAAAAAGAATTATTTTTATTTTTCTAATTTTCTGATATATTATTTGTATTTTTAAGTATGGGGAAAAGGAAAAGTATTTGAATAACCACCTTTAGTCGCGGTTCGTGTCACGAACCGGGACTAAAGGCTCGTTCTGCGCGGGAACGAAAACGCCGCGAAAAATTTCACCTTTAGTTCCGGTTCGTGACACCAACCGGGACTAAAGGCCCGCGGAGGGTACCCCAGGGGACCTTTAGTCCGGTTGGTGACACCAACCGGGACTAAAGGCTGGCCCTATATATTCCCCGGCCCCAAAATTTTCTTCGTCCAAACCCTCGTCTTCCTCGCGCCGGCGCCCTGCTCGTCGATTCCGTCGTCGTCGCCCGATTCCGTCGTCGTCGCGCCCGATTCCGTCGTCGTCGCCTGCGAGAGTACCGCGCCGTCGCCGTCGCCGTCGCCCGCGCCCTTCTCTCCACCGCCTCCGCCCTGCTCCGGCCCCGCCCCGTCGCCGTCTCCGATAGGTTCCCCGGGCCTCGCGCCGCCCTCGAACCAGCGCCGCCCTCCTCTCGAGACGGGACCACGAACCAACGCCGCCCTCGCCGCGGGCCTCGCGCCGCCCTTGAACCCTTCCCCGTGGCCGGAAACCCTTCCCCGTGGCCGGAATCGCCGGAGACAGAGAGCACAAACTGCCACACCGCCGGCCACAGTGTCACGCCAGGGTGACGTCATCATGACGCCAGGGGCCCACTGTATATGGAATTACAGAAAATAATTAAATCTTCAAAATTAAACAACTTTTAATTTATAATTCCAAAAATTATGGAAAAATATGCGAAATGTTCGTAAAAATGTAAGCTATCTGTTTATATCATTTTCAACCATGTTTGACAAAGTTCAAAATGAGACCATATTTGAATTTGAGTTAAATTCATTAAAATAATGAAAATAAGTTTTAATTCAATAAATTCAGAATATTAAGTTAATATACCAAAATGACCAGAAAAGCAAATGCAACGTAGCTATGGGGTTCTCCAAGTCATTTGAGAAACTAATCATGGACACACCTCTAAAAGTATGGTTTTCCCCTCCGGTGGTCATCGTTCTTCCACCGGAGTGACATATGGCGGACAATTTGAGAAAGAGGGTGTAATATTTGCTAATTCTCCTATATACTTAATTAATTTTTTACTATATGCATGTCTGCAGGAGTGACATATGGCGGACAATGGAGCCTTGCGTATACAGAGCAGGAGGCTGAAGGTATTATATACGGCATGATAGCCAACCAGACCCATTATGTGCCGGGCCCAGAAGATGAGCAACAAGACGATGTAGTCTCTTCTTATCTGAACCTTGATGATCAAGAACGTGGAGGAACGGACATTGTCGATGATGAAACAGGTGAAGGAACGGACATTGTCGATGATCAAGGAGCTGAAGGAATGGACATTGATGACGGAGGTCAACCGTCAACAAACGACGATCTCCAATTGCAAAGAACAACCACCTCGGCGAGGTATATATATATATACATTGGGACTCTCGTGATACAAACTTACTGAAATGTGAATACATATGCACTAACGCACGCGACTCTCTTTCTTATTTTAGCCCCTCGGCCGGATCTAGTATGACAAAGCGTGGCAATCCAAGTCGATGAAAGATGGAGAAACATATACCATCGAATCAGTCAGTGTAATCGGCAAGCCCCTACAACATACCACAAAGTTTATCAACCAATGCGGAGTCATTGTTAGAGATACCGTCCCGATCACCGTCCAGGAATGGAAGGAGCCAAGAAAGCACGTGTTGGTTTCACTTATGTCGACAAGAGAACGAAAAAAATTATGTTTAGAAAGCTTATTGCACATTTCATTCTACCTCCGGAATACAACAAAAAAGATGAATTCGGTCAGGACGTTCCGGTGGACGTGAGAGGAGGAGGATAGTCAAAAGTTTCGCTCTTCAGAAGATGGCCGAAGCATTCCGGAACTTCAAGAAAAAATTGTTCCGTGAATATGTCAGCAAGGGCAAGACTCCGATTTTCACTGGACAACATGAGAAACTGAGAGATGATTGGACAGAATTTGTGACGCAACATAAATCGGAGCATTTCAAGGAAATGTCGGCAAAAAATAAGGCTAATGCGGAAAAGAAACAGTACCATCATGTTATGGGGCCAGGATACCGCGTTTCGGCGCCTAAGTGGCAGGCAATGGAGGACGGCCTAAGGGCAAGAGGAATCGTCTAGGTACAGAGGGATGGGACTAAAGAGCCAAAATGTGGTGGTACGGGCATGGGGGATCGCTAGACCGGAGACAGGGGAGTGTGTTCACCGGCAGAAAAAGTTTGCTCCCACAAAAGACCTTGTTGACGCAATGACCTCAGCTCAACAGCGCGTGATCACGTTCACAGAGAGAGAGACCAACTGGACCATGCCCTCGGGAATCCTGAACACGGAGGACATGTACGAGGCAAAGGCAGATTGCCGTGGAAAGTAGGGTTTTCCCAGGAGGGTGACCCGTACTGTTTACAGAAGCCGTAAGAGAGGTACGGACCGGGCTGCAGATCAACTGTCGAATCTTGCAGCAGAATTCAATGAGTTGAAGAAGATCGTGGCGGGAATACTTGAGAAAGAAAAGCGGGGCTGCAGGGCCCATGAAGAACATGCAACGGATCTCGGAAGCCAGCATCAGCGGAGAAGCAGCGTGGCTTCCACGGAGGCCCCGACTGCAGGTGCTAATGCACCGATGATCGAGAGTCGTGCACCGGAGCCTCACTACCCCATGGATGATGTAAAGGAATGAAAGAATGTGATCTGCATTATCCCGTGGGGAACATTTCCATGAAGGTAGCTACCGGCAGTGCTTTACCTATACACCTGGAGCACTCCATCACAACAACCCCATTCCATATGGCTATGCTCGAGTCACGGTGGAAGACATAGTCCAAGCGTTTGAGGACCTGGAGATTGACATAGCTACACCCGAAGGGGAGAGAAGACTTGGAGATGTCAAGCGCCAGTTCATTCTATGGAAAAAGAAGTACATAGTGTTTCCAGGCGAGACGCCAAGGCTAACAAGTCCACCCCCCTCCGATGGTGCAGGTGCTGGTGGTGCTGGTTCACCTACGCTCCTTCACGCCATTCGACGCCGTCTCCGGCGGGTAAGATGCCGTCCCCACGATTCCTCCTCCGTCGGTTAAGCAACCGTCGCCCACGATTCCTCCTCCGGAGGAAAAAGCAGTCGTCTCCCCCCATTCCTCCTCCGGAGGAAAAGCAGCCGTCTCCCCCCATTCCTCCTCCGGAGGAAAAGCAGCCGTCGCCCCCCATTTCCTCCTCCGGAGAAAAAGCAGACGTCGCCCCCCATTCCTCCTCCGGAGGTTAAGCAGACGTCGCCCTCCATTCCTCCTCCAGCGAAGAAACAGAGGCAGGCGGACAGCAAGGGAACCTGCTCTTGGTCTATTAACCCGGAGCCTTATGTAGCTAAGACCACACGGGTACCGGAGCCATCACTGAAGCCTCTCCCCCCAAGGCCTTGGGAACTTAGCGATGCTGAAACAAAATTGGCCGTGAAGGCTGACATTGACAAATGGATTGGCCGACTGAAGGCGCAAAAGGAGCCTGAGCCAGGAAGTATTCCCTCCGATTGTAGACTATTGGGCTACGGGTTTTTTGTCGACACCGTCCCAAGCCGAGAAGAATTTGCTAACGACTATGATAATGAACTTCGTGCGCAAGTAGGAATATTGGAGGAGGAGAAAGAGAAAGCAAAAAAAGTGGAGGAGAGAAAGGAAAAGGAAAAATGAAAAGAAGCGGGAAACAAGTTGCCCAGCTCGGGCTGCAGAGTAAAAAATCGATCCCCCGCTCATAGTGAAAGCCGCTTCGGAACAGGACCCCGAGGTCATAAATGCTGTGGCAGAAATGGGATTGACTTTACCTACAGCCATGCAAAATGCGTCCGAGGCCGATATATCTCTTCGTCTCTTTTTAGGCCTAGACGATGCGCCAGTGGCTGAGGTAGGATTGCAATATGAGAAGAAAGGGCCTCTCGTCGAGCTGCGAAGGAAAATGATCTACCACACTAATGCAAGCTCTGCTACGTTGGTAAAAACATTTCATAACATGGACCGACAAAGAATTTGTGTATGTGGATTATACAGAGGAGCATCACACTAAAAAGTACTCTGTAACAGTTGAGATGAGTGAATTGTTCCAGCTGTTCAATCTGCGTGAGCTCGACAAATCTATCCTGAGTTGCTAGTTCTGTAAGTGATTTATTTCTACGTCATCTCGTTCTTCATTGCCTACACTATATATATATATATATATATATATTTATATATTGTCCTAATTATATTGTTGCGTACGCTATTATGCAGATTGAAGATTTGGGAATGCAAAATAAGACTCATCCATGATGTTGGGTTCATTGACCCACAAATCATTAATGGAACTATGTTAGAACGTCACCCAAAGAAGTGGAGAAAGACTTGTACAAATTTTTTAAAAAGCATGAATCCAAAAGATATATTCTATTTCCTTACCTTTTTGGGTGAGTGTTTCTCTCATGTTCCCATTCTCTTTTGTTTACTCCATGCATGGTATGTCTAATCGATAAGTTATGCATGACTGTGCATCTAACGTGTCCGCAGGTTCCACTGGATTCTGCTAAAAATTGATCTTCAGGACTCCATAGTTTTGATCTTTGACTCTATGAATTCAAATACAGATCTTTGGATCAACATGAGAAAAATGATGCAAAGGTAATTATTTTTCAATCATTTGCGCTCTATATCGATCGGTCTCTTTTGTTCATTTCCTAAGCTAATAACTCCCTTGTTCATTTAATTTTATTTGCAATGTAGAGTTTGGAGACAGTTCTCACTTGGACATGTCGGTGGATTCAAAATGAGCTAAAATTTAAAAATGTGGTCAAAGGAGTGGATAAGCAGCACCGGGGACCGGTCTATGTGGATACTATGTCTGTGAGAACATACGGAAAGAAATCTCTGAGAGGAAGAAGGACGAGGCCACGCGGAGGGTCTCAATAACTTGCGGAGGGCGCTTACTCCAGAAGCTCGCTTCCGACCAATTCAAGAGGAATAGCAGGATTTTTCCTTAGGCATGTCATCGATAGGGAAGGAGAGTACCATGCGTAAAACCGACGATGACTATTATACGCATAAGCTATCTAATTAATTGTTCGAATTGTGTATGGTCATCCATCTTAATTGTGTAATATGGAAACTTGTTCGAGGTTGTATATATGGTCACCCGATATTGAATATATATTATATATTCCTATTGAATTCTCCTTGTTTGAAATTTCATATATATATATATATATGCATGTATATAGTATCGTAAAATATATATATATATGTGTACTGAAACTTCATCAAAATTAAAATAAAACACAAAATAAAATATAAAAGAAATAAAACAAAACAAATTAAAAAGGAACCAGGTTTAGGGGGCCTAAAACCCTAAACCTGCGCAGGTTTTCAGTCCCGGTTGGCCACAAGAACCGGGACTAAAGGGCCTCCGCCGCGACGGGATCCCTGGCGCCCCACGTGGACGGGACTTTAGTCCCGGTCCGTAAATGGCGGGACTATAGGCGGGGGCCTTTAGTCGCGCATTGCTAGTCCCGGTTGCCCGGACGGGATTAATGGGCCTGGCGAACCGGGACTGTAGGCCTTTTTTCTACTAGTGATTGACTATAATTTCTATATTATGAGAATATCTAGTGACGACACAATCGAAAGTTATACTTTGCATGTCAACAACATCTTGCCGTAACAGCTAATCATAAGGTTGATATAAAGCACTAGTAGAAAAAGGCCTATCTAAAGCGTGCAAAAAAAACCACATCAGAAACGTGCCCCCAGATGATGCCAATGTCCACTACTAGTATTACTACAGGAAGCGTTTTCTCGGCACACGTGTCCGGTAAGTTATATATAGGTAGCTTTCGCGGCCGTGATCATGCTTTTGGTGCTACAAGAAACCCGCAACATTCGCCGAGATGCACACACCGCGGGTAAAGCCTCAATTCGATTGTGAATCCTTGCCGTATATATTTTTTGGACTTAAAAAATAAATCCATGATTCATGGTCGTAACCCCTTGTCGTTGTAACCTGGTGTTACCGTATCCCGTGACAAGCCATGCCCCATGTAATCGAAGACAATTATAAAATAATTAATAAGATATATAAAAACGAGAAGTCATATTGTGCACTACTATTCACAGTGATTTCACACTGAACAAAGTAAATGTTTCTAACACGTATGTACTTCCTAGTTGTTTCATTATATCAAACCCTAGTTCCTGTAGTGGAATTCCCGGTCTTTCTTGACCACTTGACTAACCATAAAAGAGGTGAAATCCCCTCGGTACATTCCTAGCATGTTCTCCGGCGGTGACGCCATATCGATTCGCGGAAGCTATGTAAATTAAGTAAAGTCAAAACCGGTACAAGTAAGTAGAAATTTCAATAAATGGAAAGGTTGTGTATTGAATACCATATATGGTGGGTTTGATGTCATGATGTCTAACCGTCACGCAACATAGTAGCCACACAACTTGGTCCCTATAGACTACTGGTGGTACTGAGACAATATAGAAATAATCATATTCTATGGAAAATATATTTAAGAAATGCATGCATATGTGTACAAGTATTATTGGAAACGAACCGACACATCAAAGTGATCAGTAAGCTTTATATTCTCGTCCGGTAAACGTACGACGGTTCCATCGTACATTAGGGATGCTCGTTGTTCCTAATTAAGACTGCCCCATGACCCACGGTCCAGCCCAAGCCCAAAACCCATATTAAAGTAATGTTTCGTAACCTCTCAAAACTAGCCCATTCTTCAATCCACAAGTTTTGACGCCACCTCCTCTTATCTCCAAAGCAGGACGTCTCATCTTCTTCACTGTCGGATATATACCGAATAGGGGTATATCAGGTGGCAGTCCAAAATGCCGGATTACCCGGGTGGTCCGAATGGTCCGAATGGTAGTGGGCTACGGTCCACTGGGCGGCCCAGTAAGCTGACGCACAGAAGCCGGATTCTAGAAGAACCCGGATCATGGCCTACGTGATCTGGCTTGGAGTAGAAGGCGGATTCCTTACTTTCCAAGTTAATAGTTATCGTAGTCTTCTAGGTTTCCTACTCTGTATGCCCTAATCCGGCTATTATATAAAGCCGGACGGGAGATATGATAGATAGACAAGAAGCAAAAGGCTAACTCGCCGAGAGGTTGATCCTTGACGAGCAGCTAATAGAACCTCACATTGTACTCTGTATTCACAGGCTTTAGTCCTGAATAGTGAGATTGCAGGAGTAGGAACGCTACATTACTGCGTCGTACCGAACCTGGGTAAAAACCCTGTGTCATTGTCCTTCGCACAATCACGTCCCCCCACATCTCTATCAGTACTCTCATGGCACCCCCGTCTATGAATTCTACTACGATGTCTCGACGGTTGACGCCCACCGTGGGGCCGGCGACGTCAGGCGTTAAGTTTCGATCTGGGATACTCGGCGGAATCGGCCGTTCCATAACTGTCGGAAGCCTGGAATTCGACAACGACGTTGGACGCTTCCTCCACAATGGATCTTACATACCGGCACAAAATCATCTGGTAATTGCCTGCGTGTTACCGATTGGATCTGCAAACATTTTTATCGGATTAACTGCAGAGGCCATGGGATTTTGTGGTGGAAGTAGATTTATCCCACCCGCCCTATACCCAGTCGAAGATGACTACGATACCGGATTTTGCTCAGATCGCCGACATACAAGTGAATCACACTTTATCGGTATGGTGCAATCCGAGATCGCCGAAAACACGGATGAAGGTAATCCCGTGCAGGAGGCAGAAAACAGCAAACCCACAACTTAGGTGGAAGATCCGACATCCGTCAACACAACGACAAACTCGGAAGCTGACTCTGTGTTAGCCGCCATTGAGGCGAGATTAGAGTCAGAAACCGGATCAGATAACTTTGATTCCGAAGACGAAGACGAGGACGCCTTCGAAAGAAAGGTTAAATCTCTTCAAGAGGGATTCCATGAAGTGCTGATAGCAAAACCGGCTGAAAAGACAGATGCCGACAGCCAGGAAAGCCCTGGAACTCCTCTGCCTGAGGAAGAGAGAGAAGACGGAGAAACCTCTCCGAGATATCCCGATGTCAAAGAATTAACAGAGAAAGAACCAACCAAGAAAAAGCACAAGGCCGCTAAAAAGCTCCATTACAAACTCCGGAAGAAGAAATCGGTTGATCCAGCCAATGAAAGCCCGGAAGTAGGCGATGCAATCGGAATAAAGCCCGCGGAGAAGAAAACAAAAGAAATCCTTGTTTCGCCAATGACAGAACAAGAAGAACAGGAGAAACTGCAATCACCAGTGGGTTTGCACAAACCCCCTGAAGTGCTAGAAGCCAGGAGACAAGCTCTCCAGAGGCAGCAGCAACATCTATTCAGAACTCGTGAACACCTCCAAAAAACCCAGGATGACATCAATCTCATGAAGGAAGAAATCGAGGAATACGAGAAAAAGAATAGATCTGGCATTAAACCTACAAGGTTACATGGAATCATAAGACCGGAAGTACTGCCGCCAAAAGAAAGGTTTCACAACCCATCTTGGCAAAAGCAGGTAAACGGCAAAGATGCCAGAGGCGAACCAATATACAAAACCGCAGCAGAAAATGCGGAAGCAGCGTTCGCCATCCTCAACAATGACATGTACTCCAATGGTGAAAAACTTCAAGGGGTGTATGCTTTCTTAGGAAAAGCATTGCAACAGCAACAGCGGGGGAAGCAGCGATCAGGGAAGTTGCACGACGACTCAGCCCTATGCAAAACAACTACATGTGCCGCTGGAGCACCTGGACCGGAAGAACCTGGAGATTCAAGCAATTCAAAAGAGAAGAAAGCGGATCCGAGAAAAGACAAGAAAAACCCCGACAACAAGGATGACGTGTCTAGAACTGGATCCCATCTCCCGAAAGATGGACTTGATCCTCGCGATCGGGAAGAAAAGCCCCGGAATGACGGAAAAGCAATGCCGCCTCCGAGACGCCCAGCTGAAAAAGCTGGAAGACAGGATATACCTCACAGGCGTGAGAGATCCCGGACACCCCCCAGGTATAAGGAAAGACACAGGAGTAGAACTCCACCTTATCCAAAGGGGCATGACCTCGGAAGAAATAGAGAAGATCCCGGAAAAGCGCGTTCGCGCTACAATGGAAAAGAAAGGAGCATATCCCCTTCTGTCCATTCAGCCGGCAGGTACTCCGCACACATGGATAGAGCGGAAAGAGATGATTTATACTTTGGAACTAAGTGCTTCACAGATAGGATCCGAAGGATAACCCTGCACTCTGGCGGAAAGAGATAGAAAGTTGGTCCAACGTACCAAAAATATACCGGTAGTACAAACCCGGATACCTGGCTCTCAGACTACTATACAGCCATCCAGATCAACAACGGGACAGACTTGGAAGCTGTAAAGTTTCTCCCCCTAATGTTACTGGATGGAGCCAGAGACTGGATCAATGGATTACCCTCCAGAACTGTCGACAGCTGGGATGATATTGCTCGAGTATTTACTCAGCATTTCCGGGGAACCTACAAACGCCCGAATAGCATCAACCAGCTAAACCGTTGCACCCAATTTGATGACGAACCATATGTGGATTTCATCTCAAGATGGACGACAATGAAGAATAGTTGCTCTGGAGTAACTGACGTCCAAGCAATGCATGCTTTCGTCAATGGCCTAAACCCCGGACTTGTACCGTTCATGATTGGTTCCAAAAAGCACAAAGATCTCGGATCTATGCTTACAACCGCCAATGAACACGCTGCAGCCGAGGACGACATCAGGGCAAGAGGAGGCAATATCGATACACTGATACAGGCCAAAAAGAACCCTCGCCCTGAGAAAAAAGGAACTCCAGATGGAACATAAAAGCCCAAAGAGGTTAACATAGCCTTTGGAAGGGGAAATGGGAACAGGTGGAAATGACGCAGTACGGAACCGATCAATTACACCAAGGAAGAATGGGAAAAGATTAAGTCGGAAAACTGCGTCCACCACTCGCAATTTGGAAACCCACCCACACTAACGCACAATGCCGGCTGAACAAGCATATGAAAGGCAGTGCAGGATCCGGAAACAAAGGCAAGAATTCCATGAGGAAGTTTTCCAAGCAAAAGCCAGAAGCTGAGAAAGAAGACAGTGAATCGGACACTGACGAAAAAATCCAGGAACAGCGGCGAAAAGGTGAGCCCAAGTTTCCGAGAGTTGATGGAGAATGTAACCTAACTTTCCTGGCAACTCCCTCAGCAAAGGTGGCACAGAGAATGTTTCGAGAAATAAACGCGGTTGTTTCGGCAACCCCGGAATTCTTGAAGTATTCAAACACACCAATCACCTGGGATCAGTCTGATCATCCTGGAAACATCCCTGAACCCGGCACGCAAGCTCTTGTTGTAAATTCTATTGTCCAAAACACTAGGCTAGAAAGAGTGCTGATGGATGGAGGATCCAGTATCAACATAATGTACCTAGATACACTGAAGCATCTGAAAATCTCCGAGACCCAGCTCAACCACAGCAACATACGTTTTCACGGCATCGTTCCTGGCAGACAAGCACGATCCCTACACTACAACGGAATCGGTCTATTGCAACGAAAATAGTCGTTGTAAAAAGTGACTTATCGTCGCAATAGGGTTTTGTTGCACCGAAATCGGTTTCGTTGGGAGGCGTCGCGAAAACCTCCGTGGTAGAAGCCTGTCTCCGCGCACTTAGATCCGTCGCTAAAAAATAATTCAGTTGCAACCATTTCCTAGGCCAATTGCCACGCACGTTTCCGTCGCGTCTCGCACATAACGCAACGTACGTATTTCGTTGGTACACCTCTAGTGCAACAAATACCCAAACGTGGCGAGTGACCAATGTGGCAACGGCGAGTGTTCCGTTGCGCTTGTTCTTTCGTTGCAAAAGTCGAGTTTATTTGCCACGTCCAATTGTGTGGCAAAAAACTATGGCAACAAATATTATACGCGTGGGAACAACGTTTTGCCACACACAATCAATCGTGGTAAGATGATTTTGAAATAGTAATCGCAACGGCCTTCATATTAGTAGCCATAAGCAATCGCGACAATTTCAACTATTCGTGGCGCATTCAATTTCTAAAATTTAGTTCGTGGCGAGATGTAGTATTCTCAACATCCACATTTTATGTTGCTAGAAGCAACTGCGACAATAAACAACTTTTCGTGGCGCCATTGTATTTCGACAAATTTTAGTTTCGTGGCGAGATGTAGTATTCGCAACATCCACATTTTATGTTGCTAGAAGCAACTGCGACAATAACAACTTTTCGTGGCGCCATTGTATTTTCGACAAATTTTATTTTCGTGGCGGACATATACAATTCGCAACGTACAATTTTAGTAGCTAGAAACAACTGCGACAACTTCAACTATTCGTTGCGCCTTTCTATTTCTACAAATTTTAGTTTCGTGGCGAGATGTAGTATTCGCACATCCACATTTTATGTTGCTAGAAACAACAGCGACAATAACAACTTGTCGTGCGCCATTGTATTTCGACAAATTGTATTTTCGTGGCGACATGTACTATTCGCAACGTACAAATTTTAGTAGCTAGAAACAACTGCGACAACTTCAACTATTCGTTGCGCCTTTCTATTTCTACAAAATTTAGTTTCGTGGCGAGAAAGTATGGGAATTCTGTATTGCAACGAACATAGTTTGGTGGCGTGAATGAAATATCGCAACAAAGTTTTTGGTGGAGAAAAAATATTGCGACGATGTCTCCCTCATGGTGGTGAGAGTCTATTTCAACAAAACACTTTGTTATGGCGACTGAGGCTTCACGCAACACTACAATTATCGTGGTAAACTACCTATTGCCACGTTATAGAAAAAAAAATAAAAAAAAATAAGGAAACAAAAAATACGGGCATTGAATTAAATGTTCAAAAGGGTACGTAAAATATGTTTTTACACAAAATAATAGTTCTCATAGCTATTTTTAATATATACAAATGAAATTCTCGTACAACATGGATCAAATCAAGATAAAATCAAACTGAAATCCAGTGCAGCTATTTGTTTTCCATCAGAAGTTTGATTGACGTCCTGCAATCAATTGTAAAAAAAAAAGGTGTGAGTCTAGTCAGCAATAGCACATGCTGAAACATAAGAACCAGCAGACTATAGTGTATGGATGAAGCAAAAACAGTTGTTGTAACTCAACGAAGCCACAACCCATAGTGAAACATAAACTGCAGCAAGTATAGGGTGGGTGCAGCAATGCTATAGTGTGGGTGAAGCAAAAACAGAATGTACTAGTACCGAATTGTACAAGATTGTGACTTACAAGTGCTTTATACATTCGACTTTTCTATCATGCTGTGCGGAGGAACTATATTTTCTTAGCAGGACTGTTGGTAAGTGATGGTTGCTGGTTCGACTTTTAGACGTCTGCAAAAACAAAGTACACTGTTAGCAACGCAAGTAAACAACTAAATCTTACTAGTTTGCAATTGTATGACTATCATCACCTGAGGTGTAGTCGTCTTCTGCTTTTCCATCTGTGCGGAGAGCTCGTCAAACTTTGCCTGAACCGTGAGTTAAACTGTGCAACCAAGTTATTTTCAAATTTTTTTCTGAGTTTCTCTCCGCCTCCATCAGTTGTTCCCTTTGAGCAAGCTCTTCCATTAATCTCTTCTCAAGATTTTCTCTCTCAGCCCGCTCTACATTAATCTTCTCTTCCATGCTTGCACGTTCATCTAGTAACTTCTGTTCTAAAGTAGTGACCTTCGTGGTGAGCTGGGAGTTAACCTTTTGGGTCTCTGCCGTAGCCCGAGCTTGCTCCTCTAACAGCAACTTAGACCGCTGAGAACTAGTTTGCACCTGGGCCATGTATCCGAACCCACGAGGCTGCGATGACTTGCATTGAACTTTAGATTTATATGCTTTCTGGAAAATATTGATTCTTTGTTCAGCTGACAATGGAACACCATTTCCTCTAATCTGTTTTCAATCTCTTTACATGTTGTTTCCTGATTACGAAAAAAATCTCAAATCAGATGAAGAAACATCCAAGATGGAGAACAGTAAATATGTTTAGAGTAGCTTCTAAGTCAGTTAACTCACGTAAACATCCTTGGACTCTTCTGTAGTCATGTTCCATTCTTTGTGTGGGTCAGTCTCCAGAGAGCACAAACAGTCTGGCTCTTCTCCAGTTTCCGAATCCCTCTGCAAGTAGTGCAACAATTAGATACTATAAACATTAAAGCAAAGTGAACACCGACGCATGCATAGTGAGTAGGCCCATACATTCTCAAAACTGAGTTGAGAGTAGGATTTTGATCCTACTCTGTGTTTTGTCTTCATCTGCGAACGGTTATCCTTGTTCTTTTGGCTGAGTTCCTGCTCATTCAATTACAAAAAAAAACTTGTCAGACAAGCCATTTGATGATAGTACAAAATTCACAAACGGTAGTATAGAAATAACCAGGAATTTCGGATCAGTGCCAAAGTACTCGGTCAACCATTCCCACTCTTCTTTTTGTAAATCTTCTGGGACAACTGCCCTTCTGGCATCATCTGTTCTGTATGCCTTGTAAGTGCTGCTTAGGTTTCCTCGCCAGCCTCTGTAGCGTTTCTTTTGCAATTTTAAGAATTTTTTCGTGTGTTTCGTCTGTATCTGGCATATCATATATGTCCTGTAATGCGTAGAACAAACAGATAGACTTAGTTTAGTAGTAGTACATTAATTATGGACGAAAAAAGCAGACAACACATGTGAGAAAGGTTGTACGCACCAACATATCTGTGACGATCATGCGATGGATGTTAGGGTGAATGTCTGTCCACCTCCTCACTCCAATAATTGGTAACCTTCTTTTCATTGTGATTACCAAGTCATCCTTGAATGAACGGTTGTTCATTCCTACTGGACCACCCAATGTTTCAGAGAAATCAACACCTAGCTTTCCAGCTCCATTGGCATGACGCTTCTTATTGGCTTTCAAACCTTTCACAACACCTCGCCCTTTCTTCTTCGGTATGTCATCACCTACATCCCAAAACACACACAAAGAAACAATTTATTTTGTAGTTGATTGAAAGAAATTAGGACACAGCGTAAAAAAAATAGCTAGTACCTTCTTGTAGTTGTAGCTTCGGGCGATAGCAGCGTGCATGGGAAGGCCAATCATCAACGGAACACATGTCAGTTTCAGACACATCAATGTTAGGTTCAGTTCCTGTTTCAGGTTAACATTTGTACTGAATCAGCAATCGTAGATTTTATCCATTAAAACAAATATTAGACAGAGCTTAAATGTCAAAAATAAATTACCACGTCTAAATTTTCCCTGACTTTTTTTATATTGTAGTATACTTTCAACCCTTGTCATGCAGACAGATCCTTTCTTTATTACTGAAAATGTTAACAATAAATGGACAAAGCATTTGCATTGTGCATAATTCAGAAAGCTGATTAAGAATTAATGAACTTGTGTACCATTCCAAAGGAGTAATCTGTATCTTCTCTTCGTTTGAAGCTTGTTCCTCTTCGGTTGCATCCTAACTGCATGTTTATCAAAATTGTGGATTAGGTAAGGAATGCATAAATAGTTACCGGGAAAATATTTATTAAGTCTGTATTGAAGGAGTTGCGAGTTGGAGATTTGGCATGAAAGTATAACCTGTGAGAGTGATCTGTCGCTTTTTTCTGGTGGTCCAGTTGCATCATCAAGCAGAGACTCTATTGTTGCAATATCAACCGCCCTGGCCTTCTCCCTAACACACACAGGGAGATCTCTTATCATTAGAGTGTATGCGTTTCAATTGCTCCAAATCACTACCATGGTCTATTTGGAAAAAGTTTTCCTTTGCCAGGGCATTATTAAGCCTGCAGTACAGGTAATCACGCGCGCCACTGAAGCCAACGTTTTCAATCAAATTGATGAACTCCATATAGCGATTTCCTCGGTTCCATGGCTGCTTCCACAACTTTTTTGTTTTTATCACCTTCCTCATATAAAAGTCTAACTTTCCAAATGGGTTCGGTCGTCTACAATTAGATAGAAGGAAAAAATGAGAACCCAAATATGCAGTGAGTTAGCAGATCTGAAATAAAAAAATAGTTACATGGCATTATTCACATAGAAACCAATACACATATTGATCGACTAGGTGTTCATACACGGATTAACGCTTCAACCAGAGGAAGAACAAAGAATAACAACCAATATCGAGACCATATAAGGACGGCGAGATCACGGAGATGGACGAGAGAAGCAGATTACACAGGAAAACCTGAGAGGATTCGCGTTCCATGGAGTCCGATCGCGACATCGACATGTTGTAGAGCTCTGAACGTGATGAGGGCGAGATGAGATCTAATCTGCAATGGCGAAAGAGGTGGCCCGCAGATTATGCTATGGCGAAACAGGAGGGGCATCGTGCACTTCTACATACACTTTAGCGGGAAATTTAAAGTGACTGCTTTTATTTTTTGGTGGGAACACAAAATTTCGCTACACTTGGCGTTTTAGAGGGAGGATTTAATTTTTTTTTGGTGGGACATCGTATTCGAGCAACCACAACGCCTTGTCGACAATAAGGCTATAGAGCAGTTAAACAATGCATGCAATCGCAGGCTGCCTAGAAGGCATATTTTGCATTGAGTTTCAAGGCGTCAGGCTCTTAACTATCGAGGGAAAACTAATCGGATTTATTCCCTAGCCTTACAACGTAGGATTGAAAACATGTGGGAAGTCTCGATGAGTCATGTAATGTCACTGAACAATTATTTCATGCAACTTATTAGCTGCCGCCGCCTTGTTTATTTCTGCAAACTTGAAATTGCCACTGAAAATATAAACAGGACAAGTAATCTTCACTGCAGATGAAGGTTTGGGTGATCAAACCACTGAAGCACATCGCTGATGGCAGTACGATAATTACATATCCATACGTTCATGATCCGATGAGAATGTCCAAGTTGGCAGATACGTACTACAACCAGGGCGACACCGCCCGCATCACGATCTTAACGTCCAAGTGGCGGTTACGGGTGCTCCTAATGTAAATGAGAATAGCTTGCTTCATATAAATGCTTGCCTTAAAGGAATTCCCACCATGCATTCCTGCCAAACATAATGCGGCCGTCCCTGTCCGTGTTGTATGGAACGGTGGTGAACGCCTCTGATGATCCGAGGCATAGCCCAGCATGGCCTGAAGACGGAATGCCAGCACTGTCCCGCTATGGACTGAGGTAGTTTCTGGATTTCGAGCGTGGGATGACATACAAAAAGAAGTAGGTCATAGTAAGGCACACGTTGTAAGCATAAATTGTGTTGAAAAACATCAATAGCATGGCACTTACGTACCATCTCATATCTGGCCATTTGTCCACGTCAAACGAGTCACGTATGGCACTCCAATGTATCATCTATTGTGGGTAGAAGCTCACGAACGTGGTCCTTCTCATCGTCATCAAGATCAGCTCTCTGGGATAAGATGATGGAAGAGTCGAATGGGTCATCCTCATCCATGGACTGCTGATCCGTGGACTCCTCATCCGTGGAACTCCTCAACAGTCCTGGGATCTGGGTCAGTTTCATTGCTGTAGTAGCGTCGTGGTCGTACAAGTAGTGCCTGCGGCACATGTCTAACTTGAACACCTTGACGGTGAGCAAGGCGTCGCCGTCATAACTGAAGAGGAGGAACATGCCGCGCTGCAGGAAGTAATATTGGGCGAACTTTGTCCACCCGCCCGAGGAAAAATGCGGCCAGCTTCATCGAAAAGCACATCCATGTCCCAGTTCTTGCTACTCGGATCGTCCGCCTCACGCAGCTTAAGTTCACGTGGTTCACGGCCCTTCAGCAACTCCACAAACTTCTTAGGCAGCACCTGCAGCAATATGAAAGTTAAATGGATAGAAAAGAGTGCTTACTAGAAATAAATTTACTGTTTGATGATGGATGAGTACTATAAAAATGTAAACAAGTAGTACCTAGTAATCAGTTATACTAAATCTTAGTTGAGCAATGAGGGTGTTTGCCACATTAATTCAAAAAGATGAACTTTCAGTGGGAGCTGAAATGTACCATATCGAGTGAACATATTCACGTAGAGCAATTGAGCTACTACAACCCATCTACTAGACCTTAATTTGATTCACAAATTTAACTAGCTACAGGATCATAGCTCAGACACTATGTCAGACTAAATAACTGAAGTGGTGGTGTGGGTCGATGAAGCGTACCAGTTTGTCCGATGTAGCGTCTACTACGAGGGAGTAGAACTCAAAGTGTGCCAACTCCATCTTAACAGATCCCTCTATTCATCATATAATAGAAATGCAAATCAATTTCCGGCTACATATATAATCGGGAATTAACATTTTGGTGATACAGTCCACGTACTGAATGCCGCGTTGTATTGCAAGCGGCAACTGCTTAGGTCGAACATCTTTACTGTGATGACATTGCGGCCGTCGTAATTGCAGATCAGAATAAAGCCTCTCTGCAGTTTGTAGGTCCGGGCGAAACACACCCAGCCGCGCTTGAGGAACATGCGGCCAGTGCTGTCGAACCACACATCAACGTCCCACGTGGTGCTACGCCGATGGCCGACCTCAAGCAGCTTCAGTGCACGGGGTTTACGGTCCCCTAGCAACTCTGCGAACTTCTTAGGCAGTGACTGCAGTAGAGGATAGAGCAAACCATGAACATCATTCCACCTATCTGACTAAAATGACAAGTAAAATGAGTACAATACCTGTTTGTCCGATGAAGCATCATCTACGTAAGCGAGGAACTCGTAGTCCATTGTATGCAAACCCGCCTGTAGATCGTACTAAAAAGTATGACTTCAGTTACATTTAGCAGACGTGCCAAAACAGCAGAGGTTAAGAAACATGAAGGTTCACTACAAATTTAGGAGTAAATGCAGTCTAGCAGCATCATGGTTCAGAGACATTCATACACAGGTGAAATTTAAATTTGACATGCATTCAAGAATTTCATGGAAGTACGGAACTTCAGAAAAGAAAATCTACTAGTAGTCAAGGAAATGGTGTGCCGACAATCAATTGTACTGCTTTACCAAATTAATTGAAATAGCTACTGGTCCTAAAAAATGGCTCACATCTATTGTCCTGCTGAAGATTAAAAATGGAAATTACTAAAAATAGCTAGTGAACCTAAAAAGGGGTAAAGTCAACTGTACTTGTGAATAGTAAAAAGGTAAATTACTAAAAGTAGGTACTGGTCCTAGATATGCCAGTGTGAGTACCAGAGGTCTTACTTTCAACATCACTAATTACCTACCTAGAAAAAGGCACACACACAACAACAGCTACCAACATCAATTGGGCACCTGGAACTATCAAAATTAACATGAAGGTATAGTGCAACATCTCAATCAGATGCATGTAAGTACCATTTACCTTAGTCATAAACGTGTAAAAGACAAATCAATCATGAATGACATCGAACATAAATACGTGCTACCATCTATATGTAGCACAAGATTTCACATTTCTTTCCTGTCTAGACAAGTAGGACACTAGTTACCTTATAGAAATTGAGTGTTTGAACTTAAATCGTTCTGCAATGCATCCACAAGAGGAAGTTCTAACCTGAGTGTCGCCCGCGATGGATCAGTGGTGAATCGACGCGCCGTGGGTCAATCTACAGCGCGATGAAGAGACTGGCGACGACGGCGGTCGCGAGAATGCGGCGGCCCAGAGAGGGATGCTGATCGAGGGGCGGCGAGGTCGAGAGATGGATGGCGGCGGCGGCGGCGGCGACGGTGTCGGAACTGCGGAATAAGGGTTTTCTCGGAGAAAATAACTGTAGGTACACAAAGAGGAGGAGTGCGAACTTGACGTGACAATACGAGAGGAAGATCATACTTGGGCCCACCTGTAAGTCTGTTACCACAATGGTGGGTACATTTCCGCGGGGCAGTTGCCATTTTTATGGTTCCTATCTGAAGTGCCACCGAGCGTCTCCCCTCCCCTCGCTTCATTTCAGCAACATTGCACGTGTGGGATCTCAAAAAGCCGCTTCCATTCTCAAGTTGCCTACCAATCTTATGTCGTAGCCGTTTCCGGGGACTTTCGGTCCAGAACATTGTTCCCTTCCACCTACGATGCCTGGAATACAGCAGAGATGAGAATGTAATCCACACTTGGCAATGTGGGCCCACACAAAATGCTTGAACCCCGTTGCAGGACTTGTATGGTGCCGCCGTTGCACTGGGTGGCGTCGAAGCACCGGACGTTAACCCGGACGATTCTCGCCGCTTCTCGCTCTTGCATGCCAGCCTCGACACCTGGGGCATCCTTACAACCCACTCCAAGCAACTCACTCCACATGCAACACTGCACCTTGTAACCCTGCCCATGAGTGGGCGATGCGTGATCTGGTTTTATATTGCCTTCGAAAGCGGAAGGAACGGCCGAAAACGGGGATTTCCTTGGCCAACTTGTTGTTTCCCATGCCCAAAGTAGAAATCATGATGCATTCCAAGAACCTCGCTTCATTTCAGCAACATTGCACGTGTGGGATCTCAAAAAGCCGCTTCCATTCTCAAGTTGCCTACCAATCTTATGTCGTAGCCGTTTCCGGGCACTTTCGGTCCAGAACATTGTTCCCTTCCACCTAGGATGCCTGGAATACAGCAGAGATGAGAATGTAAGCCACACTTGGCAATGTGGGCCCACACAAAATGCTTGAACCCCATTGCAGGACTTGTATGGTGCCGCCGTTGCGCTGGGTGGCGTCGAAGCACCGGACGTTAACCCGGACGATTCTCGCCGCTTCTCGCTCTTGCATGCCAGCCTCGACACCTGGGGCATCCTTACAACCCACTCCAAGCAACTCACTCCACAGGCAACACTGCACCTTGTTACCCCTGCCCATGAGTGGGCGATGCGTGATCTGGTTTTATATTGCCTTCGAAAGCGGAAGGAACGGCCGAAAACGGGTTTTTCCTTGGCCAACTTATTGTTTCCCATGCCCAAAGTCGAAATCATGATGCATTCCAAGAACCTCGCTTCATTTAAGCAACATTGCACGTGTGGGATCTCAAAAAGCCGCTTCCATTCTCAAGTTGCCTACCAATCTTATGTCGAAGCCGTTTCCGGCACTTTCGGTCCAGAACATTGTTCCCTTCCACCTAGGATGCCTGGAATACAGCAGAGATGAGAATGTAAGCCACACTTGGCAATGTGGGCCCACACAAAATGCTTGAACCCCATTGCAGGACTTGTATGGTGCCGCTGTTGCGCTGGGTGGCGTCGAAGCACCGGACGTTAACCCGGACGATTCTCGCCGCTTCTCGCTCTTGCATGCCAGCCTCGACACCTGGGGCATCCTTACAACCCACTCCAAGCAACTCACTCCACATGCAACACTGCACCTTGTTACTGCTGCCCATGAGTGGGCGATGCGTGATCTGGATTTATATTGCCTTCGAAAGCGGAAGGAACGGCCGAAAACGGGGATTTCCTTGGCCAACTTGTTGTTTCCCATGCCCAAAGTCGAAATCATGATGCATGCCAAGAACCTCGCTTCATTTCAGCAACATTGCACGTGTGGGATCTCAAAAAGCCGCTTCCATTCTCAAGTTGCCTACCAATCATATGTCGTAGCCGTTTCCGGGCACTTTCGGTCCAGAACATTGTTCCCTTCCACCTAGGATGCCTGGAATACAGCAGAGATGAGAATGTAAGCCACACTTGGCAATGTGGGCCCACACAAAATGCTTGAACCCCATTGCAGGACTTGTATGGGCCGCCGTTGCGCTGGGTGGCGTCGAAGCACCGGACGTTAACCCGGACGATTCTCGCCGCTTCTCGCTCTTGCATGCCAGCCTCGACACCTGGGGCATCCTTACAACCCACTCCAAGCAACTCACTCCACATGCAACACTACACCTTGTAACCCCTGCCCATGAGTGGGCGATGCGTGATCTGGTTTTATATTGCCTTCGAAAGCGGAAGGAACGGCCGAAAACGGGGATTTCCTTGGCCAACTTGTTGTTTCCCATGCCCAAAGTCGAAATCATGATGCATTCCAAGAACCTCGCTTCATTTCAGCAACATTGCACGTGTGAGATCTCAAAAAGCCGCTTCCATTCTCAAGTTGCCTACCAATCTTATGTCGTAGCCGTTTCCGGGCACTTTCGGTCCAGAACATTGTTCCCTTCCACCTAGGATGCCTGGAATACAGCAGAGATGAGAATGTAAGCCACACTTGGCAATGTGGGCCCACACAAAATGCTTGAACCCCATTGCAGGACTTGTATGGTGCCGCCGTTGCGCTGGGTGGCGTCGAAGCACCGGACGTTAACCCGGACGATTCTCGCCGCTTCTCGCTCTTGCATGCCAGCCTCGACACCTGGGGCATCCTTACAACCCACTCCAAGCAACTCACTCCACATGCAACACTGCACCTTGTTACCCCTGCCCATGAGTGGGCGATGCGTGATCTGGTTTTATATTGCCTTCGAAAGCGGAAGGAACGGCCGAAAACGGGTTTTTCCTTGGCCAACTTGTTGTTTCCCATGCCCAAAGTCGAAATCATGATGCATTCCAAGAACCTCGCTTCATTTCAGCAACATTGCACGTGTGGGATCTCAAAAAGCCGCTTCCATTCTCAAGTTGCCTACCAATCTTATGTCGAAGCCGTTTCCGGGCACTTTCGGTCCAGAACATTGTTCCCTTCCACCTAGGATGCCTGGAATACAGCAGAGATGAGAATGTAAGCCACACTTGGCAATGTGGGCCCACACAAAATGCTTGAACCCCATTGCAGGACTTGTATGGTGCCGCCGTTGCGCTGGGTGGCGTCGAAGCACCGGACGTTAACCCGGACAATTCTCGCCGCTTCTCGCTCTTGCATGCCAGCCTCGACACCTGGGGCATCCTTACAACCCACTCCAAGCAACTCACTCCACATGCAACACTGCACCTTGTTACCCCTGCCCTTGAGTGGGCGATGCGTGATCTGGTTTTATATTGCCTTCGAAAGCGGAAGGAACGGCCGAAAACGGGGATTTCCTTGGCCAACTTGTTGTTTCCCATGCCCAAAGTCGAAATCATGATGCATGCCAAGAACCTCGCTTCATTTCAGCAACATTGCACGTGTGGGATCTCAAAAAGCCGCTTCCATTGTCAAGTTTCCTACCAATCTTATGTAGTAGCCGTTTCCAGGCACTTTCGGTCAAGAACATTGTTCCCTTCCACCTAGGATGCCTGGAATACAGCAGAGATGAGAATGTAAGCCACACTTGGCAATGTGGGCCCACACAAAATGCTTGAACCCCATTGCAGGACTTGTATGGTGCCGCCGTTGCGCTGGGTGGCGTCGAAGCACCGGACGTTAACCCGGACGATTCTCGCCGCTTCTCGCTCTTGCATGCCAGCCTCGACACCTGGGGCATCCTTACAACCCACTCCAAGCAACTCACTCCACATGCAACATTGCACCTTGTTACCCCTGCCCATGAGTGGGCGATGCGTGATCTGGTTTTATATTGCCTTCGAAAGCGGAAGGAACGGCCGAAAACGGGGATTTCCTTGGCCAACTTGTTGTTTCCCATGCCCAAAGTCGAAAGGGATAATTAACAAGGTGCCTTCAGTTGGCACTAGGGCTGGAATTCGAGCCGAGCCGAGTCAGCTCGGCTCGACTCGCTCAAGCTCGGTCAAGTGACGAGTCGAGCTCGGATCGACTCGTTCAACAAACGAGTCCAAAATCAAAACTCGGCTCGGCTCGGTGAACTCGCGAGTAGCTCGCGAGGTACTCGTTTAACTTTTTTTTATTTAGTAAAATTATAAAAGTCGACATTATATATTTTATATATAATTATTTTTATTATTTGGGGCATGTATAATAAAATCAGCACAATAATCGATGAAAATATGTCACCATAAAATAATTTGTAGTAAATAAACTACAATAATCAGTAAAAAAAATTCACATATATAAAAATATCATTAGAAACTCTTTTTACCGAGTTAAACGAGCTAAACGAGTACTCGTAAACTCGGCTCGTTTAGCTTGAACTCGTTTACTGTCGAAAATGAAAACTCGACTCGGCTCGTTGGACAACGAGTTCGAGCCGAGCCGAGTCGAGTTGCGAGCTACTCGTTTAACTCGCGAGTTTTGAGTTTTAATTCCAGCCCTAGTTGGCACCACGACCTCAGTTTTACCTCTAGCGCCGAATCGACCTCAGTTTTGCCCCTAGTCAGTGCGCAAGGACTCCTTTCGCTGCTCCCACCGTTACTTTCGCCCCCCCCGTTAGGATCCTGACCTGTGGGACCCATCATAGAACCGTTGGCGCGGCCTATGGGCCCCAGCTGTTGAGCGTTGGCGCTGCATGTGGGCCCCACCTGTTGATGGTTGGCGCTGCATGTGGGCCCCACCTGTTGACCGTTCCTTGCGGCCGAATGTCACATGAGGCCCAATGTCAACATGTAGACATTATCCATTTATATTTATTAATCAATACATGCAGACTACGCATTATCCATTTATTAAACCATCAAATTATTCGTATTAATAATATAAAATATATACTGTGCTCAACTCAAATTTTTATGTTATCTTAGAAAACATAATGCAGCACATCTCTTATATATAAATTTTGTTTACAATGTGCAGATTTTAAAGCGATGATTAGGAAGGAAAAAACTTTTAAACAGTGGGTACATTTGGACAAATATAAGAACATAACTTTATATATAGGTCTTATATATAATTAAACATACTTAAGAGAGGATAACTGGCCCCACTTTACATATATTCAGTGGGGCCCGAGAAACATTACATTTAACTAAAAAAAAATGCTAGCCCTAACTGCTCCCGCTCTGCATGCGGGAGCCCTTCCCGCCCTCCGGCGCCGCCCTACTTCCGCGGCCACTCCGCCGCCCGGATCTCCATCTCCTTGTTGACGCGGGCGCGGTGGTTCTCCGCCCGCATCCTCTCTCCTCCTGCCTCTCCGGGACCGCTTCCTGCCCGCCTCCTCCTCCCGCCTCTCCTTCTTCTCCTGCGCCTTCAACTCCTTCGCCTCCAGCCGCTCCAGTCTCTTGAGGCGGCGGTTCGTCCTGGGGGAGATGTCCGACGTCTTGGTGGTGAGGGAAGGGACGGGGCGTGGACGAAGGGCGTCGGCGATCGCTCCCGTTGGGGAGAGTCGTCGACGGGAAGCACGATGGGCAGGACGTCCTCCGCCTGCCACTCGTCCTCGTACCAAGGCCGAGCCTTGGGGTGGTTGTCCTCGTCGAAGACCGACTCCGGGCTTGAAGGGAGTGAGTACGAAGACATTGTTAGGGCTTGAAGGGAGAGAGAGGCAAAGGGCGAGAGAGGGATGAGAATATGGAGGACGAGTGAAGGACTATTTAAAGACACGATTAGACGCGTGAATTTATTTGGGTAGATGAAGCAAACTGTGTGAACACATTGGATAATGAAGTGTAGAAGAGTCGTGCATGGTCAAAGCGGTGTAGAACAGGCATAGGCGTAGGCGTAGGCCGACAGCTAGTGACACGGAGTACGAGCGCGTGTGCATTCGTCAGTCGATGTGATTCGACGTTGCATGCTTGTATTAAAGAAGAGAAGTAAGTCCAAAGTCTCCTCGCTAGCTGCATATGCATTGATGCGTATCTTGTGAAAACTAGGCGTGGAGGGCTGCGTCGCTGCAAATGCGACGCGACTCGTACGTGTTTCTGAAACCAGGCGTGGAGGGCTGCGTCGCTGCAAATGCGACGCGACTCGTGTTTCTGAAACAAGGCGTGCAGGGCTGCTCCAAATGCGACGCGACGTTAACTATTTTCTTCTTCTGCATCGGACGGATGCGCTCGCAGCCACAGCGATCCGCTAGACGTTCGTTCTGCGCTCTGATTGGTTGGTACGTTGGCCACAGGGATCGATGGTTCTACATATGATTTCTTTGCTGTTAAGTATTATAAACCATGTTATTTAAAAAAAAAAAATATAATGAAACTTCAGATTTACTACAGCGATGATTTTTATCAGTTTTACATATGATTTTTCTATTAAACCATGTTATTAAATAAAAAAATAAAAAATAGAAGAATTATTCAAAACATAATGAAACTTCAGATTTACACTATACATGTAGAATAGATGTCTAGGAAATTCATTTGGTTGATTTAGAAAATATGCCAAAAAATGTTGAAGCACAAATGGGGGTATTTACCTAGCTTCGGACCTCATTTGAAGCACATTTCTCACGAGAATTGACGATGGTTGCAAATGAGCATAAGTAATTCAAAAAAAATTCAAAATGACATGAATCCAACGCACAATGTTGTTATATGTGATATAGTCGATTTTTTCATGAAATTTCAAACGGGGGTGTCTACCCTAGCTCAGACCTCATTTGGAGCACATTTCTCATGAGAATAGAGCGATGGTTTCAAATGAGCTTTAATAATTCAAAAAAATATATCAAATTGACTGAATCCAACGCACAATGCTGTTATGTGATTTGCCCTAGCTTATGACCTCATTTGAAGCACATTTGCCCAAAATTTTGGAATGACTTAGTTCAACATGCATCATACAACATTATTCAAACATTCTTTCGCTTTTAATCTACATTCTGGCTCGTGATTGCGTTCAGAAATACTCAAAATTAATTAAAAAAACGCGAACTCGCTGAAATATGCTCAAATTCATAGATTCGACGATAGTTTTACAGAAAGCTAGACGGCATGATGCATGCCAGCCTCGACACCTGGGGCATCCTTACAACCCACTCCAAGCAACTCACTCCACATGCAACACTGCACCTTGTTACCCTGCCCATGAGTGGGCGATGCGTGATCTGGTTTTATATTGCCTTCGAAAGCGGAAGGAACGGCCGAAAACGGGGATTTCCTTGGCCAACTTGTTGTTTCCCATGCCCAAAGTCGAAATCATGATGCATTCCAAGAACCTCGCTTCATTTCAGCAACATTGCACGTGTGGGATCTCAAAAAGCCGCTTCCATTCTCAAGTTGCCTACCAATCTTATGTCGTAGCCGTTTCCGGGCACTTTCGGTCCAGAACATTGTTCCCTTCCACCTAGGATGCCTCGAATACAGCAGAGATGAGAATGTAAGCCACACTTGGCAATGTGGGCCCACACAAAATGCTTGAACCCCATTGCAGGACTTGTATGGTGCCGTCGTTGCGCTGGGTGGCGTCGAAGCACCGGACGTTAACCCGGACGATTCTCGCCGCTTCTCGCTCTTGCATGCCAGCCTCGACACCTGGGGCATCCTTACAACCCACTCCAAGCAACTCACTCCATGCAACACTGCACCTTGTTACCCTGCCCATGAGTGGGTGATGCGTGATCTGGTTTTATATTGCCTTCGAAAGCGGAAGGAACGGCCGAAAACGGGATTTCCTTGGCCAACTTGTTGTTTCCCATGCCCAAAGTCGAAATCATGATGCATGCCAAGAACCTCGCTTCATTTCAGCAACATTGCACGTGTGGGATCTCAAAAAGCCGCTTCCATTCTCAAGTTGCCTACCAATCTTATGTCGTAGCCGTTTCCGGGCACTTTCGTCCAGAACATTGTTCCCTTCCACCTAGGATGCCTGGAATACAGCAGAGATGAGAATGTAAGCCACACTTGGCAATGTGGGCCCACACAAAATGCTTGAACCCCATTGCAGGACTTGTATGGTGCCGCCGTTGCGCTGGGTGGTCGAAGCACCGGACGTTAACCCGGACGATTCTCGCCGCTTCTCGCTCTTGCATGCCAGCCTCGACACCTGGGGCATCCTTACACCCACTCCAAGCAACTCACTCCACATGCAACACTGCACCTTGTTACCCCTGCCCATGAGTGGGCGATGCGTGATCTGGTTTTATATTGCCTTCGAAAGCGGAAGGAACGGCCGAAAACGGGGATTTCCTTGGCCAACTTGTTTCTCATGCCAAAGTCGAAATCATGATGCATTCCAAGAACCTCGCTTCATTTCAGCAACATTGCACATGTGGGATCTCAAAAAGCCGCTTCCATTCTCAAGTTGCCTACCAATCTTATGTCGTAGCCGTTTCCGGGCACTTTGGGTCAAGAACATTGTTCCTTCCACCTAGGATGCCTGGAATACAGCAGAGATGATAATGTAAGCCACACTTGGCAATGTGGGCCCACACAAAATGCTTGAACCCCATTGCAGGACTTGTATGGTGTGCCGTTGCGCTGGGTGGCGCGAAGCACCGGACGTTAACCCGGACGATTCTCGCCGCTTCTCGCTCTTGCATGCCAGCCTCGACACCTGGGGCATCCTTACAACCCACTCCAAGCAACTCACTCCACATGCAACACTGCACCTTGTTACCCCTGCCCCATGAGTGGGCGATGCGTGATCTGGTTTTTATATTGCCTTCGAAAGCGGAAGGAACGGCCGAAAACGGGGATTTCCTTGCCAACTTGTTGTTTCCCATGCCCAAAGTCGAAATCATGATGCATGCCAAGAACCTCGCTTCATTTCAGCAACATTGCACGTGTGGGATCTCAAAAAGCCGCTTCCATTCTCAAGTTGCCTACCAATCTTTATGTCGTAGCCGTTTCGGCACTTTCGGTCCGAACATTGTTCCCTTCCACCTAGGATGCCTGGAATACAGCAGAGATGAGAATGTAAGCCACACTTGGCAATGTGGGCCCACACAAAATGCTTGAACCCCATTGCAGGACTTGTATGGTGCCGCCGTTACGGTGGGTGGCGTCGAAGCCGGACGTTAACCCGGCGATTCTCGCCGCTTCTCGCTCTTGCATGCCAGCCTCGACACTGGGGCATCCTTACAACCCACTCCAAGCAACTCAATCCACATGCAACACTGCACCTTGTTACCCCTGCCCATGAGTGGGCGATGCGTGATCTGGTTTTATATTGCCTTCGAAAGCGGAAGGAACGGCCGAAAACGGGGATTTCCTTGGCCAACTTGTTGTTTCCCATGCCCAAAGTCGAAATCATGATGCATTCCAAGAACCTCGCTTCATTTCAGCAACATTGCACGTGTGGGATCTCAAAAAGCCGCTTCCATTCTCAATTTGCCCTACCAATCTTATGTCGTAGCCGTTTCCGGGCACTTTCGGTCCAGAACATTGTTCCCTTCCACCTAGGATGCCTGGAATACAGCAGAGATGAGAATGTAGCCACACTTGGCAATGTGGGCCCACACAAAATGCTTGAACCCCATTGCAGGACTTGTATGGTGCCGCCGTTGCGCTGGGTGGCGTCGAAGCACCAGACGTTAACCCGGACGATTCTCGCCGCTTTCTCGCTCTTGCATGCCAGCCTCGACACCTGGGGCATCCTTACAACCCACTCCAAGCAACTCACTCCACATGCAACACTGCACCTTGTTACCCTGCCCATGAGTGGGCGATGCGTGATCTGGTTTTATATTGCCTTCGAAAGCGGAAGGAACGGCCGAAAACGGGATTTCCTTGGCCAACTTGTTGTTTCCCATGCCCAAAGTCGAAATCATGATGCATGCCAAGAACCTCGCTTCATTTCAGCAACATTCCACGTGTGGGATCTCAAAAAGCCGCTTCCATTTCAAGTTGCCTACCAATCTTATGTCGTAGCCGTTTCCGGGCACTTTCGGTTCAGAACATTGTTCCCTTCCACCTAGATGCCTGGAATACAACAGAGATGAGAATGTAAGCCACACTTGGCAATGTGGGCCACACAAAATGCTTGAACCCCATTGCAGGACTTGTATGGTGCCGCCGTTGCGCTGGGTGGCGTCGAAGCACCGGACGTTAACCGGACGATTCTCGCCGCTTCTCGCTCTTGCATGCAGCCTCGACACCTGGGGCATCCTTACAACCCACTCCAAGCAACTCAATCCAACATGCAACACTGCACCTTGTTACCCCTGCCCATGAGTGGGCGATGCGTGATCTGGTTTTATATTGCCTTCGAAAGCGGAAGGAACGGCCGAAAACGGGGATTTCCTTGGCCAACTTGTTGTTTCCCATGCCCAAAGTCGAAATCATGATGCATTCCAAGAACCTCGCTTCATTTCAGTAACATTGCACGTGTGGGATCTCAAAAAGCCGCTTCCATTCTCAAGTTGCCTACCAATCTTATGTCGTAGCCGTTTCCGGGCACTTTCGGTCCAGAACAGTGTTCCCTTCCACCTAGGATGCCTGGAAAACAGCAGAGATGAGAATGTGGGCCCACACAAAATGCTTGAACCCCATTGCAGGACTTGTATGGTGTCGTCGTTGCGCTGGGTGGCGTTGAAGCACCGGACGTTAACCGGGACTATTCTCGCCGCTTCCCGCTCTTGCATGCCAGCCTCGACACCTGGGGCATCCTTACAACCACTCCAAGCAACTCACTCAACATGCAACACTGCACCTTGTTACCCCTGCCCATGAGTGGGCGATGCGTGATCTGGTTTTATATTGCCTTCGAAAGCGGAAGGAACGGCCGAAAACGGGGATTTCCTTGGCCCAACTTGTTGTTTCCCATGCCAAAGTCGAAATCATGATGCATTCCAAGAACTCGCTTCATTTCAGCAACATTGCACGTGTGGGATCTCAAAAGCCGCTTCCATTCTCAAGTTGCCTACCAATCTTATGTCGTAGCCGTTTCCGGCACTTTCGGTCCAGAACAGTGTTCCCTTCCACCTAAGATGCCTGAAAAACAGAGATGAGAATGTAAGCCATTTTTGTCTTCAATTTTAGTCTTCAATTTTAACCATTTTTGTGCAAAAATATGGAAAAACAACTATACAAAAAGAATACCCTAGATTCACGCGTGCACATTGTGTCAGAGGAGAGCAAAAGGGAAACTCCATAAATACGGTTTGACGCATATCCACTTCCTTCCTTCCTCCGTCTCTGCATCAACTTTTCCCCAAAACGCATCCTCCCCTCCACTTCCACGCAAAACCTCGACGGTTCCCTGCCCTTCCCATCCGCCATGAAGAGATCACGCGAAAGTTTCGACGCCGAGGAAGGTAATGAGGTGGCGTCCGTCGTCGGCGAGCCATCTTCTGCTGTCGTCCCAGCCGCGGCCAGCTCTGTACAGTGGCTGCTGCTTCGGGCGAAGATGGCCCATCCCACGCCGCCGTGCCATCTGACCTCGAGGCTGCGTACAAGGAGATTGACGAAAGCTACGACCAATCTGCTGAATACGCCATGTGGGGGGCCATCTCCGCTAAGCTGACCAACGTCTCGAACGCCGCGCCGCCCGCTGCACCGATGCCGCGCCGACTGAGGTAGTAGATCTATTTTTAGTGAACTTGCCATGTATTTTTGATAATGCCCTTGTATTCACAGACTGGTAGTAGATCGATTTTGCTTTGCACTATGTGGTTGTTCATGTTTGCCACTTATTTTGGTTGTGAGTTGTGACTTCTGTGAGTTGAGAGAACTAAGATAGAAACCTCTATGTGTGTGCCTAGGAAATTTATTTTGTTCTATGGTGGATTGGAGCACAACTGATGGTACCGTGTGTGTGCCTAGGAAATTTATTTTGTTCTATGGTGGATTGGAGCACAACCTGATGGTACCGTGTGTGTGCCTAGGAAATTTATTTTGTTCTATGGTGGATTGGAGCACAACCTGATGGTATTGCATGCACGTGTGTGCCTAGGAAATTTCTTTTTATTTTTTGATGGATTGGAGCACAACCTGGTATATATGCACGTGTGTGCTAGGCAATTTTATTTCTCACCGTTATTTAATAGTTCAAATGCCATTGTATATCTCATCATGTAATAATACAACTGCAACTTCATATGTAATGTTCAAATAATTGTACAGTGTTTTATCATCCTAGATTCTCCTATTTATGATGTTACAACTTTTTTTTGTTGCAATAATCTTCACATTATTTCAACTTCAATTTCATATCTCATTTTCTAAAATTGTACACTCTGTACTATGTTTTAATAAAATTCAATTAATATAGCTTGGGTAATTTGATGCGCAAGATTTTAGTTACTCCCTCCGATCCATATTAATGGTCGCTAAATCGGATGTATCTATATATTTAGTGCTAGATACATCCGATTTAGCGACTATTAGTATGGATCGGAGGGGTATCTGTTTTGTTATGAAATACTGGGGCATATTACTCTATGGTTTGCATGGCACATTGACATCAATGAGCACCATTCTATGTGGTAGAATCGAAAAAAATTCTCATTGCAAGAGTTAGCGGTCTAGCATATATAGAAATTGTATTTTTGATAGTGGCCTTGTATTCAAGAAAGAGAGAGTAGATCGATTTTGCTTTCAAATATTATTCTGTTATTTCTCAACTGTTATTTACATTAGTTCAAATGCCATTTTATATCTCATCATGTAATAATTACAACTGCAACTTCATATCTAATGTTGAAATAATTGTATAGTGTGTTATCATCCTAGATTCTCCTATTTATGGTGTTACAACCTTTTTTTTGGGTTGCAGTAATCTTCACATTAATTCAACTTCAATTTCATATCTCATTTTGTAATAATTGTACACTCTGTACTTTGTTTAATTAAAATTCAATGAATATAGCTTGGGTAATTTGATCGCAAGATTTTAATTATCTGTTTTTGTTATGAAATACTGGGGCATATTACTCTATGGTTGATGGCACATTGACATCAATTAGCACCATTCTATGTGGTAGAATCGAAATAATTCCTCTTTGGAAGAGATAGCGGTCTTGCATACATAGAAATTTTATTTTTGATAGTGGTCTTTTATTCAAAGAAAGGGGAGTAGATCGATTTTGCTTTTTAATTTTATTGTTTTATTTCTCAAGTGTTATTTACATTAGTTCGAATGCCATTTTATATCTCATCATGTAATAATTTACAACTGCAACTTCATATCTAATGTTGAAATAATTGTGTAGAGTGTTATCATCCTAGATTCTCCTATTTATGGTGTTACAACCTTTTTTGGGTTAATCTTCAAATTATTTCATCTGCAAATTCGTATCTCATTCTGTAATAATTGGTCAACAGTAGCTTTTAGGTTAATTAAACGTGCAGCCTACATGGATTCTAATATCAGATTTGGTTATGATATACTAGGTTTAGTATAGGTTGCACATTTCATATCCATTTGAATTCTTCGGCAATAAATGATATAAAAGTTAAAAACGAATGAGCACTTCAGTTTTCAGTTAACATATTGGCTTATTGCATTTTAGGAGCGAGAGTTGAAGAAGAGTCATCTGATGGCGGACTGGCCTTGTCAGATGGTCATGGTTCTGGGATGGAGGCTCTGGAGAAGATGATGAAGATTTGAGAAGTACTCCAACACACCAAATGTTGATGAAAAATCAGCTTGCAACGTCCATGTCTCCAATCTGGTGATACTTCAGCTAAAGGAGCAAAAGGGGGTGCACACGACTTTGTTCTTCAAGCTGTGGTAAAGCCGAACCAGCGACCACGTCTTTCATGGTTTCGCGTGTACTCCTTAGCAAGTTGGGTACTACCAACTGGCGCATTGTCCAGTCGAAGAGGAGACTCCGCGTATCTTTACATCAAGATGCGTAGACAGGATGTGCTAAGGTGTCACGGGAAGAGGTACGAGTGGAGGGAGAACAAGTCACCTTCCGTAAGGTGAATAGACTCATTCCACTCATACCTGATCCCATGGAAGCTGGCCAGTTCACAAGATCTTCTAAGTTGTGCCTGTGATGACAATGTTTCTTTTGTTTAAACTATGTGTTGCTTCCAGTACTCCCTGCATGATGCACTATGTGAAACAGTATGTCCTTTTTATGTTATCGTTTAGCAGAGCTTATTAATATTGTTAAAGAGTTGTTTCTTTTTGGAGGGCACGCAATTGGCACCTGATTTTATAGGAGATAGTGGTTTGAGTACATGAACTTGACAGTTCGTTGCGAGCAACACTATCACTTACACCACTCCACACCGGTAGTCGAGAACTGTCCCACAGACTCAAAAACAAACACAAGAGAAGGCCTTTCCTAAACAAAGATCAGAGCCGCGTCGCCACAGATGCTGGTGCCTCTTAGGAATAACAAACTCCATCTTGACATCCCTAGTCGTCGAACCACCCAAGGAGAATGGCGGCAGACTAGTTCTACCTCGAGGAGGGAACTACTCGAACACCGCCAGCGAGGAGAGTTGTCATTGAGTTCAAAACCAGACTTCACGTAGCATAATTTGCACTACTAGTTAGATATAGCACTTGCAATATGAACAAAAGTACCAAGATTAATCCATAGCTCAAAAGTAGCATATGTACTACTCGAATAAATTTACATATACTCTAATTACAAAGAACAAAAGTAGCATATATACTACGCCGCAGCAGGTGATTAGTGCCAAGTGTGGTCGCCCTCGCCCTCCTTGATCTGCCTCCTCCTCGGCCTTCTGGCGTCACTCATGGGTTTGAGCTTACGGTACAACTCTAGGGAGAGGAAACCCATCAATTGCAGCATAGGTGATGTGTTCCATGTCTAGCATTTGGTTGTCCCAGTAGTTGTGCCACCGGTAATCCTTCTTCTTCATGTTTTTGTAGACGGATCAATAAATTTTGCTGCCATGGTAGCCATTCCAACTTTCTTTCTTTTGAACACATGAAAGTATAAATCTTGGATATCCTCATAATTTT